>JAWQRJ010002144.1:0-14110 GCA_033557515.1 Diorygopyx duplodentatus | reverse complement strand
CTAATAAAATGACAGTTTAAAAGATAGGAATCCGGGCTTTTTGTATGGAGAGAAACAAAATTCATTCAACAGCATATCTGTGTTTAAAAATTAGTTTGTACCAAAATAAACATACTTAAACACAAATTCAATATACAAAAACACGTTAATAAAAATTAATAATAATAGCATTAAAGTAATAGTTAAAAAATTGGTAAATATAAATCAAAATGATGGGTTAATAATTGATTATTTTAGAAGAAAAGAACAAAATGTGACTAAAAGGTTTATTATGGTTATTCAACTTTTAGAAACAACACAACAATATATACTTGGTACATGGGAAAAGCTCTGTGTATCGGTTATCTATTCTACATGTATATAATTTATTATTAAATTTAACAATAAACAAAACAAAACAAAAGAATTGAAGTTATTTCACTTTTATGTAAGTGTCTGGATATCAATCTTTATAAATAACATAATAATATAATTTTAAGTAATTGTTAGGTAGTTTTAAGTCAATGTGTATGTAATGAGTGAAAAAGTAGCAAAACAAAGGTCCTAAAGTTAAAAATAAGTTATCATATCTCAGGATATTGAAGTGTCGCTAAATGAATTATATAAATGGAGAAGTAAATTTAATTGATTTTAGAATATTTAACAAATGACTCGGTACATTTATAAAAAGCTGAAGGTTGAAATGAGGTGTTGTAGAAAGCAAAAATTCATCGAATCATATGAGTGCTTTTAATATGACTCTGGAGTAAAAATAGCATATTTTGAACATGAATTGATATGAGAACAATATTATAATATTTCGCGACTTGATGTATCTCAAGAACAAAATGCGAGCTTCCATTAAACATTATTTTGTTCAGTATCTTGGCATGACTTCTCTTCAGAAAGATGTTCATAAAAATTGTTAATAGTAGAAATTGAAACAAGGAATAGCTAACAAAGTAATTAATAGTATTTAGGAAACCCAGCAAAGCTCGGTGAACAAGGAATTTAATCTTTATTAATTTTTAAAAATAAATTAAATTGTAATCATTAACGTATAGTATAGTTATATTGCAACCATTTAGGGCATGCTTATGTGTAAACTGAGACAAATACTGAAAGTCCGATCGAAGCTCAGAGTATGTGATCTTGATGTTGATTGAGTACCAGGTAGACCGATAGTTCGCTCTACCAGGTACTGTCATTTTCTTGGCTGGCACAAACGACCGGGCAAAATATTTGTGCAATAGTTTACAGGAATTTGGCATCAGTTGCAAGTATCAGGCCCCAAATAGGTTTAATACTTACCTTGACGCAAGTTTTTAAATTTCGAGTTTCCATTCCATTGAGAAGCAATTGATTTATTATTTTCAGATCACTTGGATATTGATTCACACTTGGAGCTGCCAGTGAAGAGTAGTTTATCAGATACAAAATGTGTGAAACTATCACACGTCGGGGTCTAAACAGTTTTTATGCTAATATTGAGAATGAGCGTCAGTGGCATTATAACCAGAAACCTCGCAGTGTTGGAACATTTGAAGCAATATCAGGGAAAGTAATAGAAAGCCATTATCGAAGCAAAACGAGTTGCTACGGACCGATTCATGCTCTATCATCTAAAGTCGCCTGCTACTGTTTGGAGGCTTATAATCTAACATATAATCTGCAAACCCCCCAAAACCTTAAAGTGTGGAAGTTTTCAATAAATTTTCAACTAGTGTCCCATATACATAAACACAACACAAAAATTGTGGGGTTGATCCTATGATGCGGATGGTGAGAGTACATATTGGGCAATACTTTTTTTTGAATTTCGTGTGGTATCAGAGATAGAAGTGCGTGACGCAATTAACGTTATCAAAGCTACCAGAAGCCTTGACTACTACAGATTGAATGCGGTAATGATTAAAAAAAAATTAAGATTTGATCATACTTTATTTAACTAAATTGTTAAATTTGTGCATATCGAATGGCCATTTTCCTGACAGTTTCAATATAGCTACCGTAACTCAGATTTTTAATAGAGGATTCTATTAATTATAGGTTTGTTGGTATACTCCCAAGTTGAGTAGTATAGAGTAGTATACTCCCTACTCTATCCAAATTTCTTAAAATGCATTATGAGGATTGTCGTCCAACTTTTTTCCGATTGCAAATAATCTTTTTAATTTATGAATGTTTAAAATTCTTTGTATGCATCACATATAAGCGACTGTGTGCTCGACTGTACTCGTAGCCAGCGAAATGATTTCGATGTAAAATTCTATAATGCCATCTCATTAATAAATTAAGAAAGCTTCCTGCAAATTTGTTCCTTAAACTCATTAAAGAGCATCTATTAACGGTTTCTATTACGGCTTTTTACAGCATTCACGAATTTTTTGAAGACCCGCCGACGGCACCGTTGCTTGAAGTGTGCACTTGTGTGTTTGTAAAATCAGGGTGTAAATTTCTATTATGTATATTATGTGTTATAAATTGTCAGATTTGACTGTTCTCTTTCTAATTCTCTGCTACTGGGCACCAACAAAATAGATTAAAAATTGGCTTGTAAATTGGTTTGAAGATGTTTCACGTAGTATCGTTAAAATTGTTGTTCTAATAATTCTGAAACCAATGCAAAGCCTTTGTGTTCAAATGTGTCTTTAAAAAATTATTCCAAAATTTTGCAGATCAAGCTTCTTCACCATCTCTAGTAACACATGATGGAATTTGATTGCACAATAGTTGATTCTTTTCATTATTCAACCTTGCTTTTCTCGTGTAATTAGGCAGTACATTTTCAGGAGGTGCATTCAATTCATAATGCGAAGAACTGCCTACCAATTTCCAATTTGCCACCGCAACTGTTCGACCAAACCATCTAAATTATCCAGTGTAGCAGATACAGCAAGTGTACTGGTATTATCTGGAAAATTAGTTAAATTGGTGAAACTTGGTATGTATGCAGATAAGTCATTTATAAAAACTAAAAATAATGTAGATTATGTTGACGTCTAGCATTCGATTGGTCAAATATGAACAAATTAAATTAATGCTACCTTTCGTTGTAATAAAACAGGATTAACGTTCTAAAATACACCTTTTATTCCGTTACACGTGTTTCGATACTCTGGACTATCATTCTCAAAGGGTAAATGACATAATAAATATGGTGTGATGTTGTAAACTAGTCCTCTCCAAGGTGGGCTTCAGGCCTCTTTATATTCATTCAGTACCTCCAGCAGCAGGGAATTTATGAGATCAATCTGTTTGTTTGTGTTTGTAAATTTAAAAAGCTTCTAAAATGTCTAATTTTTGTTTTTCGTTGCAAAATCTTAATAATCAAATATTCTGTGTTCAATGAGGTGTATGGCGTACTTTGACTTGTCTGTATTTATAGCAATGTACATGTTCTGTATATCTAACATCGAAGTGTCTGTCCTATATACACCGAGCTGCAAAAAGAACAATTTAGTTTGTATACACCAGATTTCATAATATCGTGCAGATTTTATAATATTTCATTATAAAATTTCATTAAGTCTACAAAACTGCAATTTTTGCAACAATTCATCATGTGAAATATAGTCAGAAGCTTTGCTTAGGTGATAACATGACGCACGTGTATAAAATGAATTTTAAGTGAGTACTAACTGAGCAGTGTCCAATAAGTAATTTTGTTCAAGATGTTTCAAAAATGTTATCAAATATAGGTATAGTTAATGAAATAGGTGCGTATTTTGTTTCACCGCTACGGCTCCTTTTTTGCAGATGACTATCAACAATCTTCAAACATTCAGGAAATAGTAGAAACCTCAATGCATAGATTTACCAGATGTTACAGCAGGTCGATAATCAGATTTACAGTTATGTTGTATGCATATTTACTTTCTCTTAAACGTTATCGCCCGAAACGATAACGTTTTAGAGTTAGTACTTCACACGTCGAGTTGCGATTGTGCAATATTTTCTGCTGCATAACTAAATGAAGAGTTGAATTCATCAGCATTGAAACGAGCAATTAAGCGGAATTAAGTTTTAAAATAATAACCCTTATTATTTTTAATTACATCCCACGAGGGCCTATGAATATTTTTACATTTTTTGATATAGGTACCATTAGCATTTTTCTTATATTGGATTGTCAACCCGTGATATCTGCGTCTATGCATTCTTAACGTCCTTTTAAACTTTTAAAGAGGATTATTTGTGTATAGGGAATGAAGCAATTTTAAGTATTGTTTAATTTCATTGTCGAAACAATTAATCCTGTATGATGCTCTTTTTGCAATTATTATAGTTCTGCAATAGATTCTTATTTTCTCACGCACCTCTTCGTTATCTACAATGCATTCAAAAGAGACCGTCATGTTATCCGACAACATAGGATCGGTCACATTTACAGAATACGAGCCACACCATAACCTAGAATAGGTTGTGGATACATTCGTTGTTTCTTGTGTTGTCAAAAACAGTTCGCGTCAAACCGTACGATTGGAAAAGTTAGTACAACATTGGGGTCTCTTGAATATCCTTAGAAAAGTGTAATTTAAAATATCCGGCAACGAGAAGGCTGCTATTCAGAATCAGTTTGTTTAACAAATAATCCAATATGTTCGAAAATTAATTAAAAGATTCATCGAGGATCGATATACATATAGAACAAATGTCATTTATTAACATAAAAAAAGATCTTATCTTTTGCAGCAACAATAAAAACGAAAGTGAAATAATGCAAATAAATACGTAGGTTGAAGAAAAATGTCGATAAGTAAGAACAAAAATAAAACAATGAACATATATACAGACAAGAAGAGAAAATACACTGATACACCGATGAATGCAATTTCCCCCTCCGTTCCCCCTCTATCTCCTGAAAGACCCCACCATTTGTAGCATCGCATCGTCGATTTTTTCATAAATACCTTAATAAATGCTTTTTAAATAAGACCGTTCAATACCAAAATATCTATATCTTACCACGGTTAGCTCATATCGTTCTTTGGACAAAAGAAATGTTTTTATCCATTACCGAAGAGTTTTATAAGAAATGAGAAATTTCCTAATTGTATTGGTGCCAAAGTCTGGTTCTAATTTCTACACCTGTAAGCAGTATTTTCCCGTAGTATTGCAAAGAGTAGACATCAGGTGTAAATTCATATATGTTGACGTTGGAAGTGATGGAAAACAAAGCGATGGAAGAATCTTTGCCAATTTATATGTATGCCATAGTACTGAACAAAGTGCCTTTAATATACTAAACAGAAAGATTGAGATTTATCCCGACAGTACAGATTTAGTGGTGAGGTGTATTTGCTTACTGATCTATATTGCAATCGATTTGGATGGAACGCAGGAGATTTTTAAAAGGATGATCCAATTACATTTGATATTGTTTTGAAACTCATGTTGGAAGTAATTGTTAGTTGTTTAAAGTTAAAAAATAAAATTAATGTTGTATGGGATTATTCCTAATTTGCCCATTAAATTTTGGGCCCTGTTCTTGATTGAAAATTAGTTGCCCACGGTTAAATTAAAACTTTTATTATTTAAAGGGGTTATTTTAATATTTGAAGGGTTTCTCCAAAAGGGTCACCACTGTAAACGGTTTGATTTAACTTTTAATAGAATTCCACACTAGAAAGGGCAATTTCCACATTTGAAATTCTATTGGCTTGCTGAATATTGTAGTCGGAAATTGCACCGACATTTTCAGTAAGGGCTTTTAATGTATTTTAAATTCTAGTGTATTAGCTATATCAGAGGTATTTAGTGTTAAGTCGATATTGCTAAATAGCTATTAAGTTTGATACAGCTGAGCGACGAGCACGACGTGGGAATGGGAATATGGCAGTAACCATGGTAACAGGAGTAACTCGGTAACGGACGCGTCAATCCCGCGAAATCCGCGCTTGATGATCCCGCGCGAAACTCGCGCAGGTCTGATATGAGTCGTTCTCAGGTTATCAAGTCAATATATTTATTAATAATAGTACAAAATATCACTTTCTTTTTATACCTTTAGGAAAAAAGGAAATAATTACTATTTTTTTTATAAGAAGAAGGGGAATTATACGCTTTATGTAAATCAGTAGCAACGCTTAGAAAATTTTTTAGAGATTGCATAGTTAATTTCGGATTTATTTAGGACTAAAAATGTTTTGGTCCGAACTTAGGTCCGAAAAAGAAGAAAAATGATAACTTTATTTAAACGAAGAAAAACAATTGTGAACTTATCTTAGGTAGGTATGTTAGGTGTAAGAGTGTGGTCTTCTTTATTTGGGCTCTTTAAGATAGGAATTCGGGGCTCTTTAAGACAGAAATTTTAAGGGTCCAAAATCGCCACAACAAGTGAAAATAAATCATATGTTACTATACTATTTTTGAAATACTCTTTTTCTCAAATAAACACGAAGTCGAAACACTGCACCGAAAATCTACAGATGAATAATTCTCATATCAATCTCGTGTGCTTTAGAGACGTCATAGCGCCGCACGTAATAGGTAATCTGTCAGTTCTGTCACGTTTTATCAGGGAAGGCCACGACTCGGCTCGTCTATTCTATCGAAGTGGCATGCCACAGCGCGTTAACTATTCACTCCCTCTCATCCGTTAACCGTGGGATTTGTGTGGGACTATTCTGCGATAACCTAGTAGCCGGCATCCCGATACCGATATCTGACAGACGGTAAAGCGGCGCTGGTCTTATTTTAGACTGAAAATTCGAGATAAATAAACACTTTGTTAGCTAAACAAATATTTAACGCTTCATACGCCAAATGAAGAACAGGTCAGTAGCCAGAATGGTGTTTCATTTCTACAAACACATTGTGCGTTGGATACACTTTAACAAAAACTCTTGTTTTAAACATGTATTTTACTTCAAGTCCAAAGAGAGTATAATATGAATTAAAAGATAAAATAATTACTAAAATTAAAACTAGAGGTAGAATGTAGTGCACAATGAAATTTAGAGAAAAATCCTTCCATAAACTAAGAGACTAACTTTTATTTGAAACATTTTTTGCTGAAATAGACTCTAACTGGGTTAGTATTCGCATTGCCGAACTGTTGTGTTAAGCAAATGTCATTTTTTTTAAAAATGTCCAATAACTTCTAAATGGTGCCACTTTGGCTAAATGTATTTTTAATAAAATCGACCGCAAATCCAACACGGAATTAAAAAATGTATTAACATACAGGTGTTCAATTTAAAAATCTGAAGTTGCACAACGTCTAGAAGAAATGGCACATCCTGCCCTGCATATATGAAAATACTGGTTTTACTTGTATTTATTTTAATTATTTTCTCTGGACTATATGTTTCATACTGTTTTGTCCATTTTCAGTCTGAAACATGTAGAGGCAGAAAACATAGAGTACAACTAAAATAAATAAAGATAAAACCAGGAGTGTACAATAATTAAATTATTAAATAATAATAAAATTCTATTTCCAAATATTTATGCGTCAGTAGGTAAACCAACTGTGAAAGAAAATGCTATTATTAAATTTGCTCGCTGCTATTAGAAAATGCTTTCTTTTTTAAATTTCCTTGATTTCAACAAAGCATATCAATTGGATTTAGAATTAAAAACACCACTGTCAGTTTACATTCAGATAAATCAATACTAAATTCTCTTTATGTTTGGCACATATGTATGCAGATGATATTCAAATGTATTGTCCATTTCATATTAATGCACAGCAAGTTGGTGAGGAAAGAATTGATTCCAATTTATTATTGTAAATGGGATGTAAATGGAAAAAATATATTTAATAAGACCATCAGTTTTGTAGCGAGTTTGATAGAAGATATTAAGCACATCGGTTGTGTTCGTTTTGTATTATCAATATTAAATTATACATACAGGGTGTAACAGTTAAAGTGATCCAAGGGTGTAAGTCGCATGTTTGGGGCGATAGAAGAAAAAGATTTTAATAAAACTCATCATCAGGGCAATGAAAGCTACAAAATGGATTTGACCATTTGAACTTTTTTCATTTAAATGTAATCATGCATTTCTTTTTAACTTATTTTGTAGAAAATTTATTTCTTTATTCAATCATGTGAAAAATCCATATCGTTCCATAGGAAAAATATTGAGTACAATGAAAAGTAAAGTTTTGGAACAGGCGGCCATGTATATTCTACCACACTCGGTTTGCAAGAGGAATACCACGTAGGCCATGAAAAGAAATAATTGTCTATTATATATTGCATATTGTCTATTCTGTTTAAATGTTATAAATATTATCCTTATTTACTTAGTTCAGAATAGTTATTCCGATCATAACGCAGAAGTGCAAAATTATAATTATAAGACACAGTAACACCGAGTGGCCATAAATGGACCCAAACTTATTATTTTTTATAAACGGATGCAAATTCAGTGAGATGGTATCCCTGAGGTTGTTTTCAAATTTGGTGTTATAATGAACAAAATATATTACAAATAAGACGTTCTATTGAACGAAATATACCAAAATGGTATATTACGCATCTAGAAATATAGATGCTGAAATACGTAGGAATAGTAGTATTTTCTATCCGAAATATCAGAAGTATTTTCTATCCGTCTGACACCTGGTGGTGATACACCGTTGATTGGAGCTGTTTGATCCGTAAGGTTTTGGCAGTTTACTTAAAAACCTTCGACAGAAATTCGATCCCCTGATTAGTAACGATCTCTTATCTTGAATCCCGTATCTTACTACATATAAGTAATATATAATAATATCTATCTTCTATTTGATAGTACCCTTGAGAGAGATCTAATTGTGAAAAATAGATTGGCCCTGAAAGTGAATCTAGAATTTCCGTAATGTTCGGTAATAGGAATCTATCATCCTCGATATTCTTATTCAATAACCTGTAATCTACATCCGTTTTTTCTGCGTCCGTTTTTTCGGTACTACATATTAATACTGGCGAAGACCAATTAGACTTGGTTTCCTCTATGGCTCTTTGTGACATCTTTTATTAGGGTATTCGACAAACTAGAAGACTGGATTACCCCTATTTTGGAATGTAAATATATAAATATACCAAAGAATTTTTTCAAGGAAAAAAAACGTCTCCGAAACGGGACTCGAACCCGTGTCTTTCGCTATCCGGGCGAACGTTCTAATTTTTTTCCCTGAAAAAATCCTGTGGTATATTTATATATATGTACACCCTAAAATAGGGGTAATCCAGCCTTCTAGTTTGTCGAGTATTTAATCTAGTTTACATATTAAAATCCGAGGTTCAGTGAACGAAGATTGCCTTGTGTTTCTAATAGGTGAAAACAGGTTAGTGTAACACGTATCCGGCTATACGTGCGATCATTTCAAGGAACAACATTTTCAAACAGACGGGGGGTCTCGAGTGGTTCGGCGGTTAGAACGTTCGCCCGGATAGCGAAAGACATGGGTTCGAGTCCCGTCTCGGAGACGTTTTTTTCCTTGAAAAATTTCTTTGGAATAAGGTATTCGATGTGGTTTGGAATAGACGGGGTTGGGCGTCTGCCCTTAATGTGATGTGACCTTTTACTACATTTGTTACTGGATCATTATCTAACATGAACTCGTCTGCATATTTTACGCATATTTGATGAATAGTAGATTTTTCTACTTTATTTAAATACTCTGTATTTATTAGATCTAATAACATATTTACCCTATCGACTGAAATTATTTCGTTGCCGAACTCGTTCATATCGAATTCTTCCAAATTTACTGTGTTCGGTGTGAAATTTCGTTATCATTTGTGTTAAACATTCTTTCGGAAAGCATACGTGACCTCGGTGTCGTAACAATTCCTGCTGTATATATCCAAAAATATCTAATCTGTTTCGAAACGCGGTGGAATTACTGTAAAGCTTTCTTAGTGTGGCTCTAAAGGAGCTAAAATTTTGTTCGTCTTGCTCTACTTTGCTGTTGCAATAATTGCCTAATGCTTCTGTTGAACTTGCATTCTGTTAATTGTAATATCTTTACGTTGATCAATTATTTCGTTTCTATGCCAGAGTTAACCCACTTTGCATGTCCTCTATTTCTTCCCCGTCCAGGTCTACAGTTTTCCCATTTTGTCGGGATTGATACAATTAATTTGACGATACAGTTTCTGACTTTTTTTGCTATAAAGTTTCTTGTAATCTCCCATACAAGTTCCTCGATTAAATTATAACTTTGCTTTAATCGTATTTTAGCGTTTTAAATTACTCGCATTTTCTATACGCACTTAATTAATTTGTCGTGATCTTCTTTAAGAAGTTCTGCGTATAATTCAATCGAATCTATAAACTTCCTAACACTCTCTGCGGATTTATTCCTGCAAAAAGACACAGACTACCTGCAGTTTTTAAACAAAACGATTCGCCCATCTTTATTCTTTTTCTATGGTTAAAAATGCTATGAATTTGCCTACTTCACTTTTCTATTTCCCTAATATACAATTTAGTTTCGTTAACTAATCTTACCTTCCTAATATCAGTGCTATAGTTTATCTTAATTTGCTCTAACTTTCTATCGATCCATCGACACATATTTCGTTTAGTCTAACATTAGTGACCTGTATGTCTTTCTTATTTACTCTTTCCCATAACTCAATTAAATCTTTAAGCTCACGTCTACTTACTGCGGCTGGATGTTGAGGAGTTTCTGGCTACCCAACCGTTCAAATTTCGTGCAAACCGTGCAAATTTCTGCCAGCATAAGATAATCTTTCAACACTACTTATTTGTATTAGTTTCAATAGTTTTATTGTGTTTAACATACAAATATAAACATAAATGCTCCATGTATCGCCAATTTATCAAAATGAAACAGCAGTTTTCGTTTATTTTCATTAATAGTTTGCGTGCATAACAAAATCATAACGCTCATAACTTCTCCATATAGATAGATGAGAGGATGTGCATTATTGCACGCGGAATTAAGTAGTCTATTATCGTGGAATAGAGTCGTACTTACTCTTGAAATTTTAATCTGCGGCTCCTTTTACAGAATCCAATTTTACAGAGTATGCGCGAGATAGATAGCTTGCGGAATTCTAGCTGTAGTAGCGCAGTTTCTATTAAAATTTATGCTTCCAGTAGAAACTTCAATGGGCAAATGCAGCAACTCATTTGAATAAAAATCGCGTTTCTGGGCCACTTCTTTGAATTCAATTTGTCTTATTAATTCATTTGTAGGGTGTGGGGTACTGCGCGGTGTGGGGTAACGACCTGACGATGAAAATGTGCACTAATACATTAATAAACTTAATACAAAGTTTTGCAGTGTTATTGTTGGGGAAATGTTTACGTTCCAAGGCAAGATATGGAGTATATGACATGAATTGAGTGGGTCGTTAAAGACGTGCTCCTCATTTTATAGACCATAAGCGCTCCAAGTATAGCGCAACTTTTGTCAGTAATGTGTAAGCTTGTTTCAACTTAACACCACGATTATTACTTGTTTAAGTGCGCTCAGTTACGGCTGCATTCGTTTTAATTATTCTCTATTATGCAGTGAGTTTGTTTACAAGCATAAATTAGTTATGATGTGTTCATGAATACACAGTTGAAGTGCCTTATTGAAATTTCCTTTAAACGTGGTCAACTTAAATATCTATAAGCGTGTGCGAACTTGTGATATACTATGATTATGTGCAAAATGATCCGAATGAAGCAATTGTTTAATAATAATCTTCTGCGGAAAATGTCGTTGCTGCATTCCTAGGAAATACACAGCATGCCTTCTCATTTGGTTTTCCCCCCAAAAAATTGGTGAGTCCTTCTGTCAAAATGTCCTTTTTTGCGCTCAGCCAGATATTAACTAACTAATGTAAACATGCTTCCTTGCTATTATCCATGTAAATTTTCAATGGGGCTATTGGTTGGGTTATAAAACTGTAATGGGATTGAAACTTTATTGCCCCGTATGGGAGCCTGTAATAAAATTTCAATCCTGCTAACGAACTGAATCCAGCGAGTTAATGGCCATATGTGCGATACATCGTTCTAAAGGCTTTAGCGTAGTAACGAGGGCGAGGTTTAGCGAAAGGTACCATCATCCGTTTGGCAGCCTAGCAGGCCTTGTACAGGATAAATGTCACGCTGTTACCGGAATTAATTTAGACAATTAAGGCTCTTGGTGCTCTTATCTAACCCAGAATTGCATCAGTGATTACAATAGATTACGTTGATCAGATTAGTTCAGGTGTAACGATTTTTTTGCCGGTTGTTCATTTATATATTGTAGTACGAAATTCTTTTGCATTTTGATGTGCAATTGTCTTTCAATTTAAATGCCAAATAGAACAACGATGTCTACAAATTGTGGACTATTGCGAAGATTTCGTTGCTTATTTGGGCATTTAAAATTCAGTTGAGACCGACACTCAACTGAATTTTAAATATCCAATGATAATTATGGTGCCCATTATTTATACTGTATGTACAAAAACTTTTTAGATAAGGAATGACTGGATGAATGATACTAGATCTGCATAGGATGGGTCATCCGCATAAGCCTTCGTAGGCGGCCTTTGACGTAGTAAGTTTAGACTAGAGTTTACTGTGTAGACCGCAACAGGTGAACGGTGCCGGGTTTATAAACATTGCTTCAAGTACTAAAGGGTATTACACGGATGGGTCAAAAAATTCTATCGAAGCCTCCTACAAGTGTTTCATGAACAGTATGGTGAAAAAGTATGGTGAATTACATAGTAAAGTTTGAAGTGGGTTCATCACTTATAGATGCAAGTGGAAATTAATTAGTGGAGTAATATTTTGGTCCTGTAGTAAGTTAGAAAATGTGAAACAAATGATCAAATGTAATGTATAACAAGTTTTTTGAATATCCCCCGACTTTAATGTGGGAAGCACATTTGCTTATTCTATGGTTGGTACCACTGAGGCTTCGTAAAGCCATTATCAAAGGATGCAAACTATTGTAATATAATCTAGATGCAGTATACTGACTAAAACGTAACACTTATTATGAAATAATTTGTTCAGGAATACGAAGTATTTTCATACATGGTGCAATATATCGTGCTATCGGCTTTACCGTAGTAAATAGGATCACGGTGCGAGGTAGCGAAAGGTATCATTTGTTCAGCAGGCCAACAGGCTTTGGACATTCGATTTGTATCCTATCCCAACATCTCATTCGAATCCGACCAGTGTAAATGATGAGGCCGAATGAGTAATTATGGGCTAAATAGCGGACTGCCGTGACAATAAAGTTACAAAATTAACAGTCTTTTGCAACCTAGAATTGCATTTGAGATTACAAGAGATATAATTAAACAGATAAATTGCTTAAGGTAATTCCTGGTAATTATTTGCATCGCATGCAGATATTTGCAAAATTTTAGACTTCTTTTAGGCTGGATCTAGAATTAGTGGAGATGATGCAGTCTCGTCCAAAAGTGATCATGCAGTATGAAATGACGGCTACAAATGTCATCGGGCCATATCTCCAGCGTAACACCATCCACACGGAAGGTTACCAAGAGATGCTTGAAGATGATTACGTTTGGTCGGCGATATTCGAATGGGAAAACATTGACGGCATTATCTTCATGCAGGACGGTGCACCTCCTAACTTTACACATCTTGCGTGTACGTGGTTGGATGCGGAGTTTCCGGAACGTTGATGCGACGCGGACTTCACGAATGGCTAGCAAGAAGCCCAAACCTGACACCCGCATACTGGAGGAAATGGAAGCACGGATTTGGGACGTTTTCACGAATGTCCCACGCAACTTGCTCCAGAAGACAGTGGATTCCAGTCCCTGTCGCTTGTGGAAATTGGTGGGCGCCGTGTACTATGTACACATATAGTGAATTTCAATAAAATTGCACTGGAAATATAGAATTTAGGCGCCTTTTTTTGGTATCTAATCTTAGTATCTGTTTAATGGAATCCTGATTGTCAACAGAGTTTTTAATATTTAGAACTTTGGTAGACTGATTTTTTTTGTCTCAGAGCTTATCTTTGAAGATGCTTTATACAGCTAATAAGCAATATAGGGATGATTTAAGAAGTATTGATTTGATAATAAGACTGTAATAATATTAAAATTTTGTAGCATTGTATGGAAGAATGTACTATAAATTCATTCCTACTAACGAAGAGAAATTAACGAGTTAACACACAATTGCAACC
>JAWQRJ010002143.1:0-14110 GCA_033557515.1 Diorygopyx duplodentatus | reverse complement strand
AAACATAATTCGAAATTTCATCGATTATAAACAAAACTATGTAGTTTAAAAAAAATAGTAATCGAACATAGTTTTCTCGGTTCTCAAAACAAACATTGCAAAAGTTCAATTCTAAAATCTCATTAAATAATTTTGAAAATTTACACAATTTACTTTAAGAAATCGTATCTTAACTAATAATGGAGAGTATTTATTGAAAATTTTACAAATTATAAACGAAATTGTATAGTTTCAAAGAAAAAATAGTAATCGAATATTACTTGCTCAGTTTGTAAAATAAACGTTGCCAAAGTTTAATTGAATTTTAAATAAAACCTCACAATTGTGCAAATTTTTACATTTTATTTTAAAAAATCATATCTTAACTAATAATTGGAAAACATAATTCGAAATTTCATAGATTATAAACAAAACTATGTAGTTTAAAAAAAATAGTAATCGAACATAGTTTTCTCGGTTCTCAAAATAAACATTGCAAAAGTTCAATTCTAAAATCTCATTAAACAATTTTGGAAATTTACACAATTTACTTTAAGAAATCGTATCTTAACTAATAATGGAGAGTATTTATTGAAAATTTTACGGATTATAAACGAAATTGTACAGTTTCAAAGAAAAAATAGTAATCGAATATAACTTGCTCGGTTTGCAAAATCCCTAACAAATCCCTATGTAAATTCCACATTAAACCTGAGGCTCGTGTTCAACATTGTTCAAAAAATCTGTCATTGCTTTCAAGTATTTCAAAAAAAATAAGAGATCACCGTTAGTAGACGGGTTATAGTATATTAACAGTGATCAATGTTTTCAAATTTTTCTGCTAGTTTCTCCATAAACATAGTTTCCTTGGCTAATAAAGTTAAATAATTGACATTAACTAGTTGAAGTTGCTTCAAGTAAAAACTACTAACAGTATCTTGGGAATTTAATATAGCGTTTGAAGAATGTTTCAACACCTTAATCAAAAAGTTAAACAAAGTATGACTAAACAGAACATCACAAACTATACAGAAAATAACACCTAGTGCCATAATAATTATTCAAGAGCAAACATTTAACGAAACGCTATAAGTTCTACGTCTGCTTGTTATTCGAATGAATGAAATTTAATAAATAACAATAAAACTTCAATGTCGTCTCCCACGTCCATTAAAAAATACCTGTATTTTATTGCCTTGTCCGCCTACACAGTTCCTTTTCAAATACAACAATGTCTTATATTATACAATAATTGAAAATCCACTTTCCATCAAGTAACATATGAGTGAAGAGTGATATTTTTAAATGTTTTCTTTAAATATTTCTCATACACAAATTGTTGTGATTACGTGGGAGATTAAAAACGACAAAAGCAAACGAGAAGATCGCTCGATGTTGGCTACGTGGAGTCAGTCCAAAATGGAAGGTCACGTCAATAAACTCGCGAGTATTGTTTGCGTTCTGACAGAGAAACTGCAGCCCGAAATTTCGATAACGATCCGCGACCCACGCGATTTCGCTATATTCGATTCGCCAACACACGGTCGCGCTACTTCTTCTTTTACCGTTAACTGTGCCAGAATTTCGCCAGTTGTAAAATGCAAATGTGCCCGGTATCAATATCAATATTTGTTGTAAATTTCCCGTCCGTTCTGTCCGTTCTGTCCGTTCGCATTGTATGTATATCTTGGAGATAAACATCGAAAAACAAGAAGCAGTTCGCACAGTCGATTGTTAACTGCTTGAGCAGGAAAGTTCCTGTATGTTCTTTTATCAAACATGGTTAATGTGTCTGTATTTCTGGAGCATACAGCATCACGTACTTTGTTATACATTTTGACAGAAGGATTTTACGCAATTTAGTGAGAGTCGCGACATATCTCAATCGACTCCTGGCACCGGATTATTGAAATCCTGCAAATATTTTTTTTTGTAAATTCATCCTGCACAGTACAAAGTAGACGTTGAAAAATCTAGCCTACGTGACTCAATAAAATTAGCACGTAATTATCAGCTCGCGTGCAAAAATTCTGTAACAAATAGCTCGGTGTGAAAGTTAGATGCATTTTAATTATTGCATATCCGTTGCCATTTAACCACCATTTACACTAATTAAATAATGTACACAATGAGCAGCAATTGCACATGCATACATTTTCTAAGAAGGCAGTTTAATTGAACAAAGATAACAAGATTTTGCGGTATATTTAAACTTTTCGAAATACACTTCTTAAAATCAAATAAATGGTTCAACGAATTTTCTTTCAAACAATAAGTGTTACTAACGTGTTATTAGTTAGTATACGTGGTGTAACCATTCTGCATGTCTGGGCGAAGTTTGTTTTGTAACATGATAAAACATTGCCATGTGTAAGATGTTAGTAAGTTTGTTTTGTTATGCATTCGTTGCAGTCATGCTGTTATATTTGAGTGGTTCTCAAACTATGAGAATACAACTATAAGAAATTGTAGAGGTATATAACGTATATATAACGTATTAATTAATAGATAAACTGATCAAGAATCACTAACTTTTCCTGTGTGGTAATGGTCGTCATTCTCAAAATCCTGCCAATCACTGCACATTCTGGAAATCCTGCTCGATTTTGCTGCTTTCGATGGCGGGTTGGTATAGTTTGAAAACCACTGAAATAAATTAAGAAAAAAACGCTATTGGATTTTTTAAAGTAGTTAGTTTTATTCACACACATATAGTAAACGATGTTTCCTGTCTTTATAATTACTGTAGGGGTTATTCATCAACTAAAAAAAATATCTAAGGCCCGGTTGCATAAAGCATAGTTAAGTTCATGATAAAAAATGGCGGAGTTAACTAAATTAATTAAATTTGAATTGTCCAATCAGATTGCTTAACAACGTTGTTAACTTAACATGAAGTTAACAATGCTTTATACAACTGGGCCTAACTATTCATCGAACACATTTTGAGATTCGGAATATTACAAAATTGGCAGAGAGCCATTAAGAATAGGCGCCAAAAATAATAGAATTTATGGAAATACTGCACATATTTCATTGGTTTACTGTCCATACTTTCAGCCGCGTTTATGGCACATTCGAAATTTCGAAAGAAATTTTCCTGCTTCAGATCTTTTGGCGCCTGGAGTAATATTTGGGCCAATTATGATCAATGCGGGTCATTTTTCATTTTGGAAGTGTTATTATTTTTCACTGTTATTTTTAAATAATTTTTCAGTAATCATTTTAACTTAGCACCAAATGCGATATTTAAAAAAAATCGTTTTTTTTTCTTATAGCGATTTTTTGTCAAGTTATGAACTAACTATAAACTTCTTTAAAAGAGTGAAAAATAGAGTGTTTAATCCAAAAATCGTTTATTGTAAAGGGCACCAGATTAACACACTGCCTGCCATAGACTATGGGCCATTGGTAGGCAACGTGTTAATTAAATAAATAAATTATGAACGTGTTCAAGCAGACGTAAGCTTTTGTATAAGTATTCAGAAAACTTATGTGCGGAAAATAATTAATTAAAAAAATTAAAGAAAATTAATTAATTATGTTAAGAGTTTGCTCACCCTATGATAATCTAAAATGAAGTATTACATTTTGAAATAAACACACAATTTTCAATCTAGCGAGCGTACTTTAACCCAAAATTAACACTTATACATAAGTTTTTGTATAGGTATTCAGAAAGCTTATGTGGGAAATATAATTAATTTAAAAAAATAAATAAAATTAATTAATAATGTTAAGAGTTTGCTCATCCTATGATACTCTAAAATGAAGTTAATTACATTTTGAAATAAACAGACAATTTTCAATCTACAACCTACATCTACAATCACAATCACAAATTGGTTCAAAGGAAGACTAATTTCCTCTTCTTCACAAATTGGCCCTTCCTAAAAGTGGACACAGAGTTTTCAAGCAATATTTTGCTTATGTTATTGAAAAGGAACAATTTATTTTGAATATGAATGAATAAATGTTATAAAAAGCGTTTATGACTATTCCCTTAGGCCCAGTTGTATAAAGCATTGTTAACTTCATGTTAAGTTAACAACGTTGTTAAGCAATCTGATTGGACAATTCAAATTTGGAAATTCAAAATTCTTTAATCTGATTGGCTAATCGCATTGTTAGCTCCGCCATTTTTGATCATGAACTTAACTATGCTTTATGCAACCGGGCCTTATAGTTGAAATTTGAGCGAGAGGTACGCTATCAAAATTAGACAATGACAGGAGTTCAAAACTGTTTTGTTTATAGCCGGAAACAAAACAGTTTTGTGAAGGGTGTAAAAGATGTCTTTTTAGTCACTGGATTTTCTTGTAACTCTGGAAAGGAGAATTTTATGGTTAGAAGTTTTTCAAATTTGGGTTTCCTTTGTTCATGGAGGGTATTTTCACCTCCATTGGCAAAAAGTAAAAGCATAACAATTTATTATGTTTCCCTTAGGATTAGCTCACCACACCTTCTGTTTGTTAAAAAAATGTTCTGATACTAATCTCCTAAAGATGGTTAATATCTTTATGATTTTCAAGCCCTTAGTGGGTCTAAAGTTAGTAATTAGCAATAAATGCCGAAATTTACAACCCAGGTATTCCCTAGTTTTGTGTTTCGCTAAAAGGTTTAGAATTTTGAAAAAATGGTTATAACTGGGACTTCTTTTCGAGTTATTTGGATGGATAATTTTCATATTGTCACCCATGTATTATCATGTAGAGCTTTCATTATTAAAAAAATCGCAATGTTCAATTCTTCCTAATGGGGTTACAGGACTTAAAAAATGTACTCAATTGTGGTAAAATCCTTCAGATACCTAAAATTATCGTTGGCGAAGATAATAGAAAGAAGCAGCTGCAGAGCTTTGTTCGTTTTGCTGAATGTTAAAAAGTAGAGACCTGCTGGTAAACTGTTTGGAATGATTGTAAAGGTTGGCTTTTGCAACACACCGACGCCGTTAACTCACCCCTGAATTGTTGACTTTATCCTCTTCGCTCTCGCTGCATTCGTTCTTCTTGATCCTCTTGCAGTTGTCGAGGTCCAAGATGTCGTCGCTGTCGCTCTGGTGCTTTCGCTTCTGCTCGATCGTCAGTTTGAGTCCGGCCTTGATCAGCTGTGAGCACGTCTGCTGGACGCTGTTTGGGCCGTTGGTCGTCGGCGACTCCGCTTGGCTGCAGCTGGAGCTGTTGGAGTCGCTGGACGCGGACGCGAAGAGCCGTGCGCCTGCGCCCCTCCTGGCCTGCTTCGGCGCGTCGTCCCCGAAGCTGTAGTTGTCCAGCGGATTGGTCATCGCCATCAGCGAGTTGAGTATTTCGGGCGTCCGCGGAGTCGCGCCGCCGGTCTCGACCGCGAGGAGGCCGTTGATGGTGGCGCTGGTGGCCGCTGCCGAAGCCAAGTTCACGTCTAAGTTGTACATTTCGGTGTGTGTAGTATTCGGTAATATCACAATGGAGAGAAACGGTTACTAAGGACTGCTTCTTAACAATAATCACTAAGGGCGCTAAGATACTAATTTAACGGTAAAATCACAATTGGGATGCGAGCTTCTAGAGTCGAGTGACGCGCGCGCGCGCACTGGTTCCAATGCGTTGGTGGGGTTCTTAAAGCACAGTTTTTAAAGCACAGTTTTCTTAAACTGGGGTTAACGTAGGTACTTTAACGTAACGTGGTAAGTTGTATGGAAGTCTTTTTGTTAGGTCCAAGAAGTGGCGGAGAGTTCGATCGTTAACCACTGGACGCTAACTCGCTGCTGAAGATGTACTGTTGAATTGCCGAAATCGAGAACCAGGTGATACGAATCTAGAACCAAAAAGAAACGGCAAGTTAGAAAATAATTAGGTCTCGTGAATAAGTATCAATAGACTACCAACACAATTTGAAAAGTTGATAGTGTGAAATCAACAAACTGAACGTTGTTTGAATCAGTCATTAATTATTGTCTCAAAAGTCAGGAAGTAGTAACAGTAGAGTGACTAAAACCAGTTGTTAATAATATAAAGTAGCTAAATTTAAACAAGGAATATTTTTATTCACTCCTATCTACCAGATATTGTATTTTCGTTTAAACGTACGTGAGGGGTTTTAAACTTTTTTTGTACTTTCGAATACCTGTGTCCATACATGTGAAAAATCAGAATTTGTACTGTATTATTTGATTTACAAATTATGAATTATCTGAATGAATTAACTGCTGTTCAAATGATTTAAATTTATTTTTTAGAATAATATTTTTTAATAATTATAAATTACTTTTTAAGCTAGTTTTAGAATCTACGCAGTTTTTCTGGGTTGCACGATTGTAGATTTTTAGATCTGATTTAACGATTACGTTTTAGCAACCACCTGCTGGTCCATTTAATCACTGCATTCTCCAGTGCAACTCCAAAACCGAACGTTTCCCTTAAAGGACCATAATTGCATCTTAATAGATCCTTAATTGCTCGTTATGCAATGTCACCAATTTGCTCCCGCACGATTTTCCTTCATTCCCAAGCAATTCTAGAACAAACATGCCTAATGCGCGGCAAATAAATGTTTGATTGGAGCACAAGCAGAACTTCTCTCGACCAAGGACGCTGCGTACCACAAATGGACTAAAGATTGAAGATAATTGCCCATTCTACAACGGCATTACCGTCCAGTAAGGTGACTAAGGAAATTATGTTCTCAGTTTATAACATCGAATTCGACATTGTGAAAAAGTAAGCGTTCGCACATTTCAATCGTTGCGGCGCTTGTCAAAAGAATGCTAAATGTTCGTTGGCATAAATATAAATAAATGCATATTTTACGAGGCGAACTGCGAATCGGTGATTTTCATTGTGTTGCGTGTCACGACCGATCGGGATTTGTGCCAAAATTCCAAAAGTTACAACATGGGAAAAAGTCACCGAGTTAATTTATTGCCTGAACATGTTAATTAAGCCAGATGATTGCTGTAATTATAGGTCTCTGATAATTGCCCATCTAGATGTAAGTACGACATGAATACGTATAATATATCGATATGGGTGTGTAGTTTGGCTTTTAACCTAATTCTCTTGTTGAATATAAATTTTGCGTTTAATAATTAGCGGTTTGAACTTTCAAATGTAAGCAATTACGAGAAATGTAGCAGAAACGAGCTGAGAATTAAAGTAGGATTTTACGGATGTTGTGCTTACTCAAACTATAACCCAAATTATTGATTGGCAAATCAATATTTGCTGCTAGCGTACAGAAAAATATTCATACTTGTACCATTCTTATTTAACTGTAATTTTACTTTTAAATTACTTGTAGCGTAATTCTTAATATGACACTTCAAAGATGAATATTTTTTTTCAGTTTATTTGCTAACAATTATCTTACGTAACACCATAACCAAGCCTTAAAAGATACTAACAAGACATGACAAAAGGAACGCGAAGAAGAAATAGAAATGTACAAAGTGTAAACAAAGCAACTTGATTTCCCAACTGAAGGTTTGACTGCATATAATTTAAGAATGTTATTTGTTAAGAATAAATGTTTAAAATTTAGTAAAACATTTTTGTTAAATATGTATATAAGTGTTAAATTTTTTTTTTAAAAAGGGAAGCGCGAAATACGAAAGTTTAAGAACCACTGTTGTAACCACCGACAGATATTCACAAATCTTGTGCTCTGTAATTTAGCAAAAATCAATTAAATTTTTTATGACCTCCCTTTTACGGCCCGACTTTTAGACGCGAAGTTTGGTCGTTATCTGAACCCATAAATATGCGTAATATGGACTTTTATGTCACACTAACCCGCACTATTATTATCTCTCTTCCCAAGCCCGAAATTCTAACGTCCAAAGCTATTGCACTAAAACACCATTTTGGAAAGCTCATAACGTATTTGAATTTATAATGAAACGGCAAACTGTGCGTAGTGGAAGAGTTAAACTTTATGTCCGAACATAAATTTCGCGTCGTCAAGGAGTAATTAAGGCTTAGCACTAAAAGTTTTAATACCGTTTTTTTTTCGTGATTTACAACAACGTACCTTGTAAAGGAATCGTGCACATCGGCCATCTTTTACATTATTTCCATGAGAGATGTAGAAATAAAAGCTAACACTGATTGTAAATAAGTAACCCGAAACACAAAGAAACTACTAACGCACTGACTTTGTAAAATATTGTTTATAATTGAGGCTGCATACTAGTGAGACAGACATGTTGGGGTAATCCCCACTCAAATTAAATTACACGTACGACGCCACGAATTTTTGGTGCGCACAGAATCTGGTGATCTAACCGAATACTAAAGGCGAATTTTTGTGCTCGGAATATTAAATAAATGAGAAGTTTTAGGATGGAACATTTTGCGAAATGCGAATTAATTTTATTAAATTTTTGGGAGTGGTCTGTAACAGTAGCAACGCACTGAACTGATAAAATTTGTACTTTAATATCAAGCATGAGATCACCACTACATTGTTTTGTTTAGTGAGGAGAATTTCCGACATTTCGCAATATATAGCTAATACATGATGTAGTTGTACAATGACTGTACCGACTTTATAGATGTTTATTTGTACAGAACTCGTTATTGTATTGAACGTATAAACATTTTGTGTTACATTGCACGTTGTATTCAGATGCTTTAAGTATTTTTTTATATGTTTATTTTAACGCAAGTAGAAAGAATTACTTTGTTTCACCTTCTATCTTATATCATTTGCTTAAAAACTAATACTCGGAATTAGATTCAGATTAGTTTCAACGAAACAATAAACCTTATAGGTATGCATATACTACACTAGATACTACACAACCTCTAATATTATATTAAGCGGAAACTGTTATTATTTTCGTTAATTATAATACTTTGGATTATAAAGCGTTTTTACATTTAATTTTGAAAATTTACCATCATGGCTAATAGGACTTTTGAAATACAATAACGTAATAGAGTTTTTGAAGTAGTGCTAATAGTGTTTATCAGAAGTATAATTACATTCTCCTTGATTTTTACTCAGGGATTTGTAAAGTTGTTTTTAACAGTTTTCTTAATTAATATTTTTATTTTTTACTTCATCCCTTTCATATATTTTGGTTTTATTAATTGTTTTATTTGTTATCATAAACATCACAGATAACTATTTTTTACACTATTCTGTGATTATGTATAAATAAAATGTGGTATTTTTTAGCTAATGTGGTATCTTCTTATTCCGCATTTCCATTTACAGTGGACTAAAACTATAATCTAGGTATAGCAAATAAATAAAAACAACGACTTTTATCTAATGCAAACAGGATTTAGCATAAAGGACGTTATAAAGGTTCTTCGCAAATACATCAGATTCTCCAAATATAATATAACCTTTGTCTAACAACTAGCATAGCTTTATTGTCAGTATAACAGCTAATAAAAATCATTAATAAATTTTGATGTGCCTTTAACTGACACAGTGCTAAAAAGATCAAAAACCACACCGCTCTATTGTGATCAGTATTTTCATTTATCTGCTTCCAACAGATTGTGATGTAAGACGTCACCGCATGTGTAACTTCACAATTGCACTTCACAACTTTTCCATAGAAGAAAGAACCTTCAATGGGAAAAGCTTTTATTTACCATTTTACCATTGCAGTATTTACCACTGCGCGAGCGTGTTTTTACCAACTACAAAGCTGAAAAGTGCCAAAAGAAGCCAGTTAAACTATGTTCACCGACATTGTTAAAGTCCAGGAATTGTAACTCTTTCTGTAACTAGTGGAACACCTTAGACCAATAAGGAATGAGAAAGAAAAAACAGTTTTTTAGAGAGGCGTGGACAATTTCAAATTTATTCACAAAATCCGATCGGGTAATCACGCCGGACTATGTATGCTGGAAAAAGTTAGATGTAGTTTTTTTTTGTCTACTTGTCGACTTCTGCACGGTCCCTCTTGTCAGGTCTAACTTTATCTTTCTTTGCATTTTATACCTGCAGGTTCCTGTGTTAGTTTGCTATAACCTGCTGGATTATAACGCGGTAACAAAGTTCGTCGTGGAAAACCTGTCGCGTTTCAGGGAGAACACGCACTGGGCCTCGTTCCGTTTGGACGGTAAATTGATATGCGCGGGCAGCGATGATGGGGCCCTCAAACTGCGAGGAAAATTCCAGTTCAAGCAATTCCTTAGAAACAAACACCGGTGGAAAAATTGAAGAATAAAACGTTGGACATTACAAGAGGGACCGTGCAGAAGTCGGTATGAGAACTAAGTATGTGATTACCCGACTCTTACAGTTATTTGATTCATAGCTAAGTCTCTTTTTTTCACTAAAGAACTGCACTCTCTACAGAAATTACAGGTAAACGAATGCCCTCCGAACTAGTTAACAGATACCAAATGTATTTTGAATGCATTACTTTCTCTTTATATGAGAGAAAGTAAAACATTGTCAGTTGTTGCTTTTGTTAATCAGATGTCAGCTTTTATGACGAATGTATTTCAGCCCATTTCGTTTCAGCGGAACACACCCATGAAGCACCGATATGTTGGATAGCTGGACATTTATAACGAGGTAGCGTGCACGTACATTTTACATTAACTTAAATTAAAGATGGCAGATAACATTTGTACGACCTGGGCGTATACTCTACCACTTAAAATTTCTGTTACCGTTTTTTTTGTGGTTGGATTTTAAGAGTTTTGCAAGCTAGGTGTGGTATGTAAGGAACATGTCAAAAATAACAAGCCAAAATGAAAAGTTTTTATATAACAAATAGCTTCAAATAAACAAACAAGTGATTTATTAAAATCACTTTTAACAAAAGGAGTTGGGGAAAATAATGATTCACCCAATGGCGTTCAACAGCGGCCAAGATGTATTTGCTTTTATTCTAGTCCAAAAATATCGCAGCGTGTATTCATCAACTTGAAAAATTTCACAATTCCATCGCCTCTGAATTAATTGCAAGTCTGAAAACTCGGCCAGATGGTACGAGAACTGGTTGTGCAATGCTTTTAAATTATGTTTACTGTCACTGGGATTATAGAATAATCTCGTACGTTCGAGAATATTGAAAAAAAGAAACATCTAGCCAATAGTTGTATCGAAACCGAGATGTGATTTTCTGTCTTTCTTCAATGTATCTTTTTTTTCAGCAGAGCTGTGGAAACGTTCAGGGCAATGCGAACCATTAATTTCCCGTTTGACATGGAAACGAAATCGCATAGATTAACCTTATTAAATTTTGCTGTAGTGGGATTATGTGTAAAGGATTTATTGGGCATTTTATTGCTTTATTTAAAGAAGGAGGTTAAAATGACCAACTTAATTAAAACTGGGTTTTAAAAAATGACCCACTGAGTTTTATAAATGGATTTTATTGAATTCATTTTGATCAAGCTGAGAGCGGAGAGAAAGTCGTGTGAATGAGCCACACCAGTTGATTATAACGAAGTGAACATTGATCCCTAACAATTCCATAAAATCTAGGTCTTTTAGTAGATTGGGAATGATTTTGTGAAACTTACTAAAAAACATTTATATCTCTAATCTAATCCATGCTAAAGTCGTTTATTTACAAAAATTCTTTTCGTTAACTCCCTGCGAATAGATTTTCTAGTGATTAAAATTGATAAAACGAAATGAAACTTGTTAATATTCCATTTGTTTTTTTTTTCTAACTTGGTATGCAAAACTCGTATACATACAGTGCAAAAAAGTGTAGTTTTCCGGCCGCTACAGCACAGTGTGCTCATTTCAAGCAATCGACAAAGGAATTGTACCGATTACGGCTAGCAATAAACCGTAGGAATCGTAAAATTTTTAATGGAGAAAATGGAGCCGGGCAAGGCAACCGCTCCGCGCATGCATGGCCTATTTATTTTGCATAATAAAGGTGCTCAACTGGCCCACGTGTAAGGAACGGAACAATGGGCGAAATTGTGGTCGACAAAGGCAATTGTTGAATTCGGCGGGAACAGCCTTTTCGTGTCATTTTCGCGCGTGCCATTAGCGTTAAGCGTATGCAGGCCAAATGGAAATACGAGAAAGGAAAATGTACGATTGTTATTCGTTGGTTTTCGAAATGAAGATTGGAAAGTGCTGATTGTGATTGCTTGGGTTTAAGCATCGTGAGCTAAAGTGGCTTGAATCACTCTTGTAATCAGTTAGGAAAACAATATTTTTGGAAAAAAAGAAAATGCACCACAATTGACTAGAAAGCTTTCTTTTGACAATTGAGCTATTCGGGACCATCCCCGCCTCTTTGCGATTTCTTTCCTTGAACACTTGCCGGTGCGCGTTTACACAAAATTATTTTATTATTACTTCTCCAAAGTTTCATGTGCGCCGATAATTATTATTTTTATTTTCACATTGCCCCGAGGGACACGTCGCAGAAATTTCTATGCGCGACCTACATTGGCTTTGGCAAAAAAAGTTTCGGCAAAAATTTCTACTCTCGTACGGTCCAATTAAGCAATTTAAAACGGCAAAAATTCGCAGTTAATTGCCGTTTTATTTCTATCGGCGCTCTTTGGCTATTATACCCAATTTAGCGCACGCGGTGGGTGAAAAATACCCACTTGGCGTTCGAATCGACACTGTGGGCGTATTGCAGAAAATCTGTGAATGTTTTTGAGGACCCGTATTTAGGTTAATAACCTTTTAAATGTTGAATCGATACGTACGTGTACCTCTTTCGCTTGTTTTTACGCTTTCTTTTGCAGGGCTGGATTGATTTTTTTTTCATAATTCTATTCGTTGGTGATAAAACAACTTTGGCGCCAGTAATAAACGATGTAATATGCAATAAAGATAGTCGTGAATTGTGGAGAAGCAATACTGTTAAGGCATTCGGTATAATTTTTTTATCAGAGGTAAACTAGATATAGAAAATGGCATTCGTTTAATTTGTGGAACTCATATTTTAACTTGTGCTAGGTCTGTTGACATTCTTCAAACCGGATGCTTTCATCAGACTTATATTTCTCTAAATGAATTCGGTACGAGAGCTTTAATTAGTTTGTTTTTTAAACAACACTTCAGATCGAGAACAAAGTTAATTGAAAAACTAAACTTTTAGCAAACTTTCAAATACTTTAATTCCAATACAAAAATGCACACCCACCCTTCGTTAAGACACAAAGAAACAAAAACACTAACTAACAATTAACACAGGTAACGGGGTCATTGCTATAGATCAAGGCTTTGCGTTGTGTAAGATGGGTCCGATATATCGCTAGAATGTTTATTTTTATTTTCTGCCACTTGCATAAATCATAAGCTGAGTGCGAGCGAGCTTATACAAACCGCGATTTATTTGTCAGGTTTTCATTTGGTAAACATATTTCAAACCCATTTAGGTCACTAAGAGTCGATAACGTGTACGACGGAATCACTAATGCGAATCGTGCTTTTGTTTGACCTCCACACCACACGAAAAAAAATATAAAAATCCTGGCGTTAAGATAATTACCGAGTTAAATTAGTAAAATTAACGCTAAATATCGTCTGCCTTAAGTACGGTCTGTTAAAAAAAAGAACGTGATATAAAATGAACACCCAAGTTGCTGCTTAAACAGATGTGTTGTAATATTTGAAAATCCGGTTGGCATATAACTATTTAGTAATATATTTGACCGTCTGTGGTTTCAACATGCGAAATTTAAACTATTCGTATAAATTTCATTTATTAATGTTGCTGTAAATATATGTTTAAGATATTTTTTATAAACTATATATATTATTATCACTACCTATCCCTATACCTGCGTTACAATATCCATACGGTGACCATACGTCCTTTATTTAAGAGGAGAGTCCTTTATTTCATTGCTCTGTGCTCTAACTTTATTTATTTTCTAAAATAATTTATTTTCTAATTTTTCGTATTTAGGATAACAATGAAGTAAACATAAATCGATAGGAGTTAATTATGCTGCCCACATATTGAACAATTGCATAAGCACTACTGTAGATTGTCTTCCGATAGATATTGAAGTGATATTAGTAAAAAATTATTCAACATTTCTATATATACACAATACGAGTAGAAGAGTGATGACGCAGAGCTTCAATATAAAAAGCTTCTTGGTCACAGCAAAACACGCTGGCTAACTCTTTTACCAGCTTTAGATAGAATTTTACAACTATTTAATCCATTAAAATCATACTTTTTGAATCT
>JAWQRJ010002142.1:0-14112 GCA_033557515.1 Diorygopyx duplodentatus | reverse complement strand
GAAGGCTCTTGGTGCAAAAAAACGATATACAAAAATAAATATCACCCTCTTATTGACACACGCCCCACAAAAATAACCTTAATTTTGTTTCCACTTCACTATTCTGTGAAAAGGTCCTTAACTAGACCTAGTGGGTTGTGATAAGCGATATTATTTGCCCCAAACTTCAATCATCTTCTGTTAAAACTAGTAATACGGCATCAACGATTCCTATCGAGGCTGTATTTTAACACATTGTTCGAGTTTAGGGAAGTCGACGTTTTTTACATCTGGAATTCTAATCATATAAACACTTAACTCCTTTCTAAAATATCTCAATGAAATACACAATAACCTTAAATTTTCCTTAGCAATCGAAAAAAACAAACAAATCAATTTCCTTAACCTCCCCATAACTAATAACAACTTTCCCACCTTCGATATATACAGGAAACCTACTTACATTCCCACAATAATACCCTATGACTCATCACACCCTTTATCTCACAAGACAGCTGTTTTCCGTTCCTTTGTATACAGTGTTTTTAAATACCCTCTAACTCCAGAAACACGAGAAACAGAAATAAAATATATATTTAATCTTGCTGAAAATAATGACTTCAATAAGAACATCACAAATAAAATTATACCCAAACAACTAACTAAAAGCGATCCTTTGTACACTCCCAATACTAATCCAATTACCTGAACAGAAATATCAAATTCTAATAACAAAATAATTTATAAACCTCGTTTAAAAACACAAATTAAAAATCAACAAACATTTTCAAGAAGTATACTATAATCCCCGCTTTTAAAACAAATAATAAACTTTTTAAAATGTTTTCTAATCATATAACCAAAAATTATAAATTAGTTATTAATTAATTGTAATAACTGTGAAGGGGTATATGTAGGGCAAAACGGGCTTGGTAAACATATCCAAGACTACAATTCTAAATAAACTCAACTTTATTTAAACATACTTTACAAACTGGACATAAAATAAATTACCAAAACATTAAAATTGTTAAAAGTTGAAAAGGGACGGAAGATGGTTCTTTTAGAACAGTTGGAAATTGAAAAACACGAACACAACAAAAGACTCCTCCTCAATGAACAAGTAAAATTCGATAATCAACCACTGCACTCGATTTTATTTTGACTTTTAATCTTGACAATCTGTCGTTTACATATATGTATGTATATTTATTTAAAATTTAAAATTTAAACTTCGACTTTCGTGCGATCTCGTTTGTCACGTTTCTAAAAACCTGTTTCACGTTTTCTTTATATGTTTTTCACCTTTCGACTGTAAGTTTTTAACTAATTAATTTTTTAATTCTTTCCAAACAATTTTTTTATGTCATTTCATTTTTAAATTTTAATATGCCTCCTTTTTTGGATTAAGTCTGATGATGGTCCATCGATTGAAACCGGTATTTTAGTATAATATTAAATAAATAAAGCAAATAAAAGAGGTTTAAAACTTTTTCTTTCTAATTTTATTTGTTTGGTTTACATGTTCCATAATAATTGCGAAACTGTATTTTTTATTCAAGCAGTGTCGTGAAAATAGCTTTCATTTGATAGAGTGTAAGAAAATTCGGACCAATTTGGCGTCGGAAAATCATATTGTAAGTTAAGTTGTTGGGTGTCTCTTACAATTTTGCGGAAAGGGAAAAATTTTGCCTAATGCCCTTGTCCCTAATGTCTTACTGTATTTTATTACATTTTTGGGTTCCTTATGGAATATATGGTCTATTTTATTCAACATTTATATGTCTTAGCACTATAAGATTTGTCTTAGATTTCAAAAAGAATCCAAGAATGCAATGCTATACGAGGTGATCCGTTTAAAAAACTAAAACTTCAGTTTTTTTTTAAATGGAACAGCCTATACATTATCACGTTTTTTTAAAATTTCTTATCGAATGTATGGCCGATATTATTTAATATATGTATATTGGGCCAAAGTGGCACCGTTTAAAAAAGGTCAGGGGGATTAGGTGGGGAAAGTCGTGTGTTTCACACCAAATATTTTATCTTTAAATGTACAATATCTCATAAACGGTGCAAATTTGGCCAAATGTATGTTGAATAAGATAGACCACAAATTCAATAAGGAATCCAAAAATGTAATAATATACAGGATGTTCCATTTAAAAATCTGAAGTTGCATAGTGTCTAGAAGAAATGGAACACCCTGTATATATATATATAAATAATGTTATGTTATGGGGGAAAAACACCCTGCGTGTCATCTGTAATTAAACATTAGTATTAGTGTAGAAGTTTGCCAAATTTGTAATTCTTTTTGTGTAATTGTAATAAAAGAACTATGTTATGAAGAATAATTGTCCAAACAAGTAAAGGGAGTCAAACTGCTCCCCCTGTATAAAATTATTTGGTAATACTAACAAGTTTTATGTGAAAATTACCACGTTTTGTTGAGATATTAATAAAAATTAACTTTTAAAGCGCCATTGAAGCCTTTAGGAAGCACTTTAGAACACATCTTTATTTGAATCTTGAGAGCAAAATTGGGAATATAAGCATTCCCTGTTTAATGCTTTGAAATGTTGTATGCTGTCCCCCAGCATTTGTTTTAGAACCAGCACATTATTTGTTGCTGGAATGTTGACGCTATTTATTCTGAAATACGTGGAGAACCTAATATAAATAATAGTTTAATAAACTGCGTATAATTAGCGCACTCTACACAGTTCAAGTTATGTAATCAACGCGCTGCCTTCAAGAATACAATCTATTTAAATTGAATGCTTGGATCACCGTCCCTTGGTCGAATTAATGAATAGCCCTCCGACGGTTGCTACTTCTTATTAGCTAGATGGTTACCTTCGTTCGAAAAGAATTTTTCTTGCACACACGGAGACCTATTGGGATCCAAACGCGGCCTCCGAGGGCGGTCCGAAGTTGATCCTTCCAAACAGACGCTAGTCAGCCAGTCTACGGTTGGCTCTGGTACGCGCCGGATCGTTTGTAGAGGTCGCTCCTAGCAGACACGCGCGCGCGAAGGATCTTACTGTCCGTGTTTTCAAAGTGTGAGATGTGGTAAGAGCGGAAAGAGAGAAATTTGTAAGAGTGTGTTAGCTGTTCTTTCGAAATGAAGTGTGCAGTACTTTTGTCCGTGGTCATCGTAACTTTTTCGGCCCAGTCCGCTTTTGCCGGGCCGGATTACTTCATGAAAATGTTTAGCCAACCGCCGCCCAAAGATCCGTGTTACGACGACGACCGTCCGAAGAAATGCATTCCGGATTTCGTTAACGCGGCTTTTAACGCCCCGGTGAAGGCTTCGTCCACTTGCGGTTCTAGCGGCGCCGCTCATTATTGCGAACCGGGCGATTTGGAAAATCAGAACAATCCCAAGTGTCACGTCTGCGATGATAGGGACCCCAGGAGCAGGTTCCCAGCGTCCTTTTTGACCGACTTGAACAACCCCAACAACGTAACTTGCTGGAGATCCGAGCCATTTCAAGCGGCTACCTCAATCAATTCTCCACCGGATAATGTCACCTTGGTTCTAAGCTTGGGGAAGAAGTACGAACTAACCTACGTGAGTTTGCAGTTTTGCCCGAAAACTCCAAAACCGGATTCAATCGCGATCTACAAGAGCATGGATTACGGAAAAACTTGGCAACCGTTCCAGTTCTACTCCAGCCAATGTCGCAGAGTTTACGGAAGGGCCAACCGCGCAACCATAACAAAATCCAACGAGCAAGAAGCCCGTTGCACCGATGCCCATCGCCACGCCGGTGGAGAATCCATCGGTCACATCTCCAGAATTGCTTTCTCTACTTTAGAAGGCAGACCCTCCGCATCAGATTTCGATTACTCTCCGGTTCTTCAAGACTGGGTAACGGCCACCGATATCAAAGTCGTCTTCAACCGTCTTCACATGCCCGTTGAAGATCCGCCGTCCTTCGACGATATCATGATCGAAGAGCACAAAACCTACAAGGCGTTGAACCATCGCCATTTGGATGAAGAGGACGAAGAAAACGAAGATCAGACCAAAGGGCCGATTCCCCTGAACGAGATGCAAGTGATGGAAACTGATGATGCGAAGCCAGTAATCGTTGAAAGCAACGGAATAGGTACTTACCACCCAGTTCAGGTGACCCATCAGTATGCCGTTGCTGATTTCGCGGTGGGCGGTCGTTGTAAATGCAATGGGCACGCGAGTAGATGCATCATGGGCAGAGATAACCAGTTGAGCTGTGATTGTAAGCACAACACCGCCGGGAGGGATTGTGAAAGGTGCAAGGCTTTCCATTTTGACAGACCGTGGGGTAGAGCTACTGCAAGGGATGCGAATGAATGTAAAGGTAAGTGAATGTTAAATAGATTCAAAGAAGAAATAAAAGGATTATTGTAAAATATAAAATAAATTCCACGAGGCGAGATAATTGATTTCACAATAATTTAGTACCTCACATTGTTCGCATTGTAATAAAAAGAACATTAACTATGTGTAGTTATTACGCCTTTTACAGCATTACTTAGAATGATTTCTACATGTTTTATTACATCTAAGGTATTCCTAATTTTTCTTTTCAAAAGGAGGTATGTTATATAATCTGCTTCTGAAATGCCACATAAAAGATACCAGAACATAATGACAGGTGTACTGAAATATCCATACATTTAATTTGATGCATTACTCTGCATTAAAATGAACAAACAAAGTCTCTCTAGAGACCTTCTAGAAGAGTTCTAGAGAACACTTTACCAAAAAATAGTAACCAAAGTCGATGCCTAATGCTATTTAGAAATTTTCCCTGATCTTTCGATAAAGCTGCATTTACGACAACGAAATTACAAATTATTGATTAAGAAATGGTTACAATTATTTTTCATATTTATAATATTGTACTAAAATTAAAAACGTTAAATCTCAAGATGTGGGAAATTGTTAATTCCGTTTTTTAGTCCTTTCCAATTTCAAGTCCAGTCTTCAATTTTGCAATTGAAGACAGATTATTTTTGAGTTTAGTAGTTCCAGTTCTCATTAATAATCTACACCCCAACATCTAGTTCACATCTATCTATTAACTTTTTGGAGATAACAATCAACACAGAAACAAATTATTTTTTGCAATGATTGCATCTATTCTATTACATCTAAGGCATTCCTAGTTTTTTTTTTTAAAGAAAAGGTCTATTATAAGATACACTTTCTTTATCAAGAAATGAAGTGGTGTGCAAATGATACGTATAAGATACAAGAACAGAACAGTAGGTGCACTGAAATATTCGCACATTTAATTCAGTTATGAAATGTTTTGAACTTTAATTGCTTTTAATAAAACATCAATTTGCTCAGTATTTAATTTTAGGATTAATTCATGTATTAACGAAATAATAATCCAGCGGTAATGTGATATATTTGATCGTAATAACAAACGAATAAACGCATTAAATTACCAAAAAATGGTAATTTTAATTAAACACTTGCAACATAATTAATCAAGTTTTACAGGAACAATTTTTCAAAAAATAAAGGGTTATACTCCGATGCTAAAATTTAATAAAAAGCTAACGAGGAAAAGTAATAAGTAATCAAATTTAGCTGTATGTTTCACTGCATCTAATTGTTCGAGTAAATCTAACCTTCTGCCCTACAATGTTTCATATTTCTCAACAAGAACAATTTCACATTTTCATAATCAATTGTATGTGTATTGTATTGTATTTTACTTTTATACTGTTGAATTTTTTTACTAAGCTTCCTTCCAGTCTGACTCATATATGCTACTCTATAGTTATGGTAATTAACTTTACAAACACCACTCTTATCCAGATAAGGAATTATCTTAGTAGTTAGCTAATAAGTTGTAAACTTCAGTGTTGGTTTTATATGCAGGAGTAATGTTATATTTTCTAAGAATATGTTTTAATTTTCACAGAATTAGAATTGTTAAAAAATAAAGGTTTGTAATGCTCTTTAATAATATTAGGTTTTAGATCATTTACAAACGAAAATCATTATATTTTTGTAAGTGAATGTGTTAATGTGATCGTGTTATTAATTTTTGTTAAGTCGGATCTAAAAAATATAGTTTTTATTTTCATAATTTTATTTGGATTTACTTTTATTGAATATTTATTTTCAATACTAAATTATATTATAATTTTTATTTTCAATTTTTATGGTGAAATTTAGATTTTTATTTAATTTATTAATACATTACAAGAAACCTGCCGTCTCTGGAATGTTCCCATTTCCCCCCTCGTAGCTTAATGCAATCCTGTTGTAAACGGCTTCGTTTACCACTACATCGTTTTAATTTTAACTTTAATGTACATAATTTGAAAATTTACTTTATACTAAAGGATAAAAAATAAAACCAATTTCAGCCACTAATGTCAACTTTGGTATTTGGTTGGCATTCGGTATTTTATTTTTATTGCTTACATAAAATAAATACATTCACTTCCTATTATGTTAGTTTTTTATTACTCATTGCAAAAAGCTTGAAGTAAAAGTACGTACTTAAATACATTTTTTTTTATCCCTCAGCCGTGATTTCGTGATGTAGCATTCCCACAATTAAAAACTGAATTTGAACACAATTAGTTGCTAATTATTTGCTCTTGTCCCTAATTAGTTGTTTCCATTGTTATTAAGCTATCCCTACCTATAAATTTGATGGTACAATACTCAACTTTCATTTTTTTAAAAACAATTTGGTGTTACATATTTATTATTTTAATATAATATATTCTGAGTTAATTGTTTAGCGGTTCGTTTCTCCGCTACTTAAGGTTTTGTTAGTTTGAAAGGTTAGGGTTTGTGCAGTCGTTGTTAGATGGCATTGATAATTTTGATTTATTCGGAAATTGTTTATAAATAAGAGGTGTAGGTGGGACCACTCTCTCTCTCTCTCTCTCTCCGGTGGAAACCTCGAAGGAGCAACATCAAAATTGACATGTGTTAAAAATAATAAAATCTTCGAGAGTTAACTGATTTAAAGTTTTCCAGAATGATTGAATTCAATCTCATTTGATGAGAAGATTTAATTAGTCATTGGTTGCTTGAATAAGGAGGAATTTGCATATTTTATTTTTTTGAAAGCATTTTTTTGAACCACGCGGTTTCATGGATTTTTCAGTCAACATGATCAAAGTTACCATTAGGCGTTTACTATCGAGAGGTAAGCATTGTGTGTTTTGTCTTTAGATTTAGGGTTGTATTAGGTATTTTTGGGGTTTAAGTAGTTTTTTTAATTTCAGGCTTTTTGTCCCTTTTCTTTTATTATGTCACATTTGCTCTTCAAGTATTTAAGTTCCGGGTTCGCCATTCGTGAAATAAGGGTAGACAATAAGAAGATGTAAGATATGAAAACGATGTGAAAAAATTGTTGCTGAAAAAGTTTGGTGGAAATATATTTCCTGCGTTAATTGCTTTACACATATTCACGTTCCGCATTAGTTGCTGCGCAACAATGGTAGAAAATAATGATTCTGTAAACTGCGTGAATAAAACGTAGTTGTTGCTAAACATTTGGTGGTAGCGTTTCTAAATTACGTATCTTAGAAGGAATTACTTCAGGGAATATTTTTACAACTAACGTTTCCCGCCCCACCGTAACAGTTTTTATGAATTTTTATGAAAATCTTGTAGATATTTTGTGGACAATTAATTCAAGCCATATATTTCTACTACATTTTTCACAACAACTAAGTTTTTTCATATATTTGTACTTTAATTATGACATGTTTCGGCACTAGCCCATCATCAGGAACGCTACAAAGTATAAAATGGTAAACTGTTTGTGGAGATATAATATTGAATGTAATGACATGAGACAAATTGATTTATTTCTTGGGAACCAGTAATTTGTTACGATTTATCTGTATTGAAATTATGTGTGTGTTTGTAGGATAATATATTATTGTTGTTGGCTGGGTTTTTGCCACATTTTATAATGTGATGTACATTTTAAATTCTGAATTTAATTCTATGAGTTGGTGTTGTTTGTGGCCATGTTGTTTTTGAAGGGGATTACTAGGGCCCGGATATTTATTTAAATAAATATTTTCGTATTTAAAGAAATATTTTGAGATTTCTGAGGATAAATAAATATTTGGTTTTTAAGAAAAATTCAACAACTTATTAATGAATTAAACAAATTCTTTCGCATTTAATTTAAATATAATTCACTATTTTTCTAATTCTCTTCTAATAGAATATAAATGGAAATGCAATTTCCCAATAAAATTTTGAGAATCACAAGTGCTTTGGAAGAAATACTATTATTCCACTTGGAGCTTAAATTATGTCCAAGTAAATTCGGAGTAAAAATGAACCGAAAAGTTGAAGAGGTGTGTCACAAAAATCCTGGCTATAAAATTTTACTATGTATCAAAAACAAGCTTATCCTTAATGAAGAAAAGGAAAAGAAAATGGAGATTTTCTTTTAGATTTTCTTTCTTTTCTTTTCTGAAGTATTAAACACTTCAGACATCTTCAGACATTTCAAAATTTAAATATGCTCCAATTACTTCATGTGATGTGGAAAGAAGCTTCTCCCAATATAAAGCTTTTGTTTCGAGATAATCGAAGAAGTTTTACTTTTGATCATTTAAAAAAACAGTTATGAACACAAATACTAGAAACCGCACTGTTAACGAAACGTCGAAAAGAAATAACAAGGAAAGAAAATCCAGGCTATAAAATTTAGTACAAATTTTTTCTTAATAAGAATGTTATTTGTGATACATACTAATGTATCAAAAACAATATTCTTGGGATCCTTAATGAAGAAAAGATTCCTTCAGACATTTAAAAATTTAAATATCCTCCAATCACTTCATGTGATGTGGAAAAAAGGTTCTCCCGATATAAAGCTTTGTTTCAAGATAATCGAAGAAGTTTTACTTTGGATCACTTAAACATTTATTATGCAGTGTAACATTATTTATGCAGTTATAACAAATGATTTTAATATAAACTTAATTAATTGTAAACTGTATAATTTCTAATGTAATCATTTCTAGCCTTTTGTGTATTAAAAAAAATTAGTAAATATATTGCGGTTTTAATAAATATACCACCTTTTTTCGTTAAATATTATATTTAAGTATTTGCTATTTTTAAATAAATAAAGATCCGGGCCCTAGTATTACCCTTTTGTGTACTGCTAAACTGTTTGTTTTTCGTGGTAAACGTGAAGTTTAAAGTTAAAATTTTTAATTTTATTGTTAATTTATTTTTAGTTTTTTCGTGTTGTTTGTTTGAATATTGTGTAAATATGCTAATGTAGTGGGAATAGTTAATTTAAGCCGTTTATGGTAATATTATAAAGGATATTGGTTTCTTAGGTTTCTGCATAATGGGGGTTTCGTTAAGTTAGTTTGTTTGGTGGTCTGTGGTGGTTTGTGGTGTAGTAATTTGAATTTTTGTTTTGGTCGAACTGATGTGACTAGGTGATGAAGTGTCTGCCGAAAGCAGAGGTTTTGTTGTGTTTGCGTTCTTTTATTCTAGTACAAATTTTTCTTTTCTTCCTGTTTCACCTATATAAGTTGCTGCGCAAGTATCGCATTCGAGAGTATATACACCCACCGTTTTTATCTAATTTGTAAAAAACGGTTTTTAACTAATTTCTTGTATTTGTTTTAAAGTTGCTATCTTGTGCTACTTGTAAAATTATTTGTGTTTCCTGTTTTATGTCTTCTTTAGTCATTAGAATTACTTCGTATATTCTATGGGTTGGGTTGGGTTGGGTTGGGATATTATATATTCTTCTGGGTTGAATGCAGCCATCTTATGTGCAATATGGTGGTCGGAGTTGTTGAGTATTATGGCGTAGGTTTTCTAAATATTCTGTGGTGGATATTATTATTAGTTTTTATTAAAGTGATGTCCGAGTACTTTTTTGCGTTGTCATGTTCTGTTTCTGTAGTGAATATGTTTGTTTCTGTAGTGAGTGAATCGACTCCAAATACCAATTCCCAAATCCCATTTCAAACAGCAGCAACAACAAAGCCAACAACAATAATATATTATCCTAAAAACACACACATAATTTCAATATAGGTAAGTCGTAACACGTAACTGGTTCCCAAGAAATAAATCTGTTCGTCACATGTTATTTTTAGAACTTGAACATTCTACTTTATAATTATGTCCGCCAACTAATAATATGATCAATAAAAACACCGAAGATAAGCTCACTAAGATGAGTATCACACAAATTGTACAATAATTAAAATAATGAAAACACAAATGGTACAATAATTAAAAACAGACATGTAAATTTATTCAATAGAATCACAACAGATAGACATATATTTCATTCAATATTATATCCCCACAAATAGTTTACCATTTTATATTTTGTAGCATTCCTGATGATGACCTAGTCCCGAAACACGTGGAACTAATAATTAATGAATAAACAAACTACATTTTATCATATAGTTTACTCTTTCATCCTCAAATTAAAAATAATTGTTTTCTAGCCTTACGTCGGATGTAATTAATTCGGAATTTGGGTATTTGTTGTCGTTTTTTATAGGAGGAGGTGTTAGCTTAATGGCAAGTTTATACTCCTATATAGTAGCAAAAAAAACTATAATAACATTTGAAAAGCCGTTTCTTTGAGCGAGAAAAAGTCATGCTCCAACCCAGCTTTCCTCTTCTTCAAAAACCTTCATGAGTATTTTGATATATCTCTTTATCAGCATGTCTAAATAACTTTCATTTTCGTTAGTTGCAAAAACAACATCGATGTGTTGATCGTAAATGTTGTATGATTTCATAACTTCATTCGGAGTTAGAAACATTTATAAGTCTTTTTGCTTCATCTTGTTGTTCCATAATTCCACTTTTCTACAGGTCTGTTGGAAAAGAAGTTGTGTTTGTTCCTTAAAGTTGAAGTTTTGAGAAGGCTAAAAGGTCATTGAGCCACCAAACAATCCAATTTCATCACAAACAAGTGATTTCGCAACATCCATCTTTGCTTCCTGGCGATCTTCCTCTTCCAAGAAAATTGCGATTTCATTTTTTAATACGAAAAAACGTTTCAGAAATTTTTCAGGTGACAACCATCTTTCTTCACAACAAAAGAAGAACACGGACAAGTCTTGATTGTGGGAGGGCTCATTTCTTTGGCAGCAAGAGCTTCTTTGCGAATTCTGCAAGTGCTTGTAAAGCGTTGGAACCCTCAAGACATTGTTCGAGAGTGTTCTATTGGTTTGCAGAAAAGTAGCTCCTTAACTGCTGAAATTCCTTCAGAAAGCCGAACATAAGCAATTAATTAACAATTGTGTAAGAATGTTATGATCAAACATTTTGAATCTCTTTCTGTATGTAAAATGACTTAACTGACGTTGTCATATACTTCATTTATTAGTATGATATTGATACTTTGTTTAATATTCGGTTATTTTGTGTTACTACGGGGTAACGAACTATTCTGATTTCTTTATCGTTTATGGTATAAACACTGCAATAAGAAGTAAATGACCATTTAAGAAAAATCCAATTATTCTTGGGTTTTCAAGGAAAGTATTAATAACACGCTGTTTTAGAATTCTTTTCAAGCAGTTGTTCAACTTCTACTATCTTCGTGTTTGGTTTTATTCGTAAACAAATACGAAAATCCCCCAGTGTGCACACCACCCTGTATAACTTCAAACAAACCACTAACTGTGTGTATATTTTTATGTGTCCGGGAAACAAGAGCCTAGTCTATGTTAACACGGCCATGGCGTGATGAATTTATGAATTCCAAACGTAAACAAGGGCCCAGCACGTTTACCTACCTACTTGTGCCCATGCACCCTTACAAATAGGGGTAGCACCCATTTTGGGAACCATTTGTAACGTCACGTCGTCTTTATGGTATAATAAACACAAAAACGAGAAAAAATCTGGACTAAACTGCAGTAGAGAAAGCTGCAAAGAATTTCCAGATGGCCATGAGAATTTAATAAATCGAAAAGAATTCTTCGATGCGACAGTTATGGCGATGATGGTCGCTTTTTTTAATTGTTTTGTTTCGCCAAGGCTGTCTAGTTTTCCGCTGAATAACTTCAATTACAGAGGCCATTACGCAACCGAGGACAACAATAAGAACGGTTTAATGTCGTTGGCAGACATGGCGGTGCCATGACTCGAGCCTAGACTGGCTGCCTACCGCAGTAGTGCCAACTGAACGCGCCTGGACGTACACTCTGCGAAGAGAGACATGGAGGCTTACACGGCTCGGTTACCGGGCGTTTTTAAATTCACAGGAGTGAATCCTGGCGTCCTGCCAAAATACCTAACCGCAAAAATACTACTCGCTCTCGCCGACATATGTCCGCGTCGCCGATGTTCTTTTGCTGTATCAGCCACCCGTGATGTTTGATTGAAATGTCATAATTGTCAGAAATATCTATAATTAACCCATTCACTAATTGCTCGTTTATTTCTTCGTAAGTTCAACAAGTTAATTGCATGTAAGAAGCCATCGGAATGATAAAAATAAACACATATACATGTGTTATTCCTTGCTATTCCAAAGATTTTATCTAATATTATACAGTTAAGTTAGTTTCTCCATATCTAAATTATCTCCTTAATTAAAATAGTAGATACGTACGTATTTACTAACCGACTTTCTCCTTATTAGTCGCTATACATGCAATGTAAATGCGTACGCTGGGTTCTACAATAATTCCTTTATGTACTCAAGCTTACTTCACTTCACAACGATTTAAAATAAAGAAAAGAAGACAAACCCATTAGGCCACAGTTAGTCCATTTATTTCACGCTCTGCACAGACGTGTGTGTAGACTGAAAAGGTTTATTCATTGCTTAGGTATTTTACCCAGCCATGTCAACCTGGTACTCGACTTTTAAGAAATTATGGTTCAAACGAAAATTTGAGACAACAAAGAAGGGATGAGGGTCAGTTCTTATCTCTCCACAGCCCCACTAGTTTTATAGGACCTGATGTCAACGGACACACATCTAGGCAGTTGAGGTAATATTACAAACACTTGGAAAATCGTTCAACAACCGCATTTATATGTATATTCTGTTTTTATAGTAATAATATTCAATTAATAAACAATTCAAACGATAAACAACAACTTCAAATTGTTAGTGAAGGTTTAAAATCAACCGTAACTGTTAAAACAATTACTTGAAGTTGACAATAACAGATAAAATATATACCAAGCCAGTATGAAAATGAAAATATTCAACGATCTAAGTTGTTGATATTTTAAGCGAAGATTGAAGAAATACCTCACAAAATTGAGGACGGCGATCAAAATCATCGGCTGACAACTCTTGAACTAGTTGTACCTTAAAAGGTTGGCCCTTTTCCTTATGGAGAATCCTATCCATACCTACCGAACTCATTCCAACATTATAATCTAATGCAACCTTTTGTAGTGATGAAGGGGATTCTCATGTATTTCCAGAAGTACGCCTAATTGGGTGTTATTTATTGTGAAAATTCTTTGTTGCGAAAGTAAGTGACACTTTGTTTACGCAGTGCGAAATTATTAACTTAGCTGACTAGAAAATGCAGTATCACACGAATTCCATAAGCGTTGAACGTCCCTGCCAGTAGTCACTTTGAATTTTTCTTGACATTTTTTTTTTAATTGGCTGATTACTGTTGGGAGATGAAAGATAAAGAAAATGAAAAGTGGGTACTTTGTAACGAAAATATACAGGGTCGCTTTTATGTATGGAAACGGTCGATTATTTTCTAAACTAAGATAGCTGGAAAAAAAAGTTCAATACAAAATATTTAAGGTTTTTTAAAATGTATTGAAGTAAAAAACAATATTTTGTACAGGTGTGCCAAAAAAGTATGGCAGCAAACACTTACCTTTTTTTAAATAGAACACCCGGTATATTACTCGATATTTCAATTCCTCTCAAAATGTTATTAATAATTTGTATAAAACACCATATACCTAAATTTTACCGTTTTCGAGGTATCGAATTTTAAACAATATTTTTTAATAAATTTATAAAACATTTAGGTTCATTTAATTATCGTTACCCTAAAAATAAATAAACCCCGTCAAGTTTTTGAACTACCATGTAATATTAAATCTAAGATACCTAGATACAAATGTTAAATACAAAAGATTTGGGG
>JAWQRJ010002141.1:0-14114 GCA_033557515.1 Diorygopyx duplodentatus | reverse complement strand
GTGTCGGACTTTGTAAAACAAGCCTGCATTGACTATAGAACCAATAGAACCAAAATATTAAGCCCTGGATTCCAAATTTGATGTGTAGAAACTGAGTGGAATCTTTGTGTTTATGGGCAAATAAGCAAAGACCTACTCTTCAGTATAAAACTCCAACGATTTGGCGTGAACCATCAAATCATCATGATGACTGTTATTTTTGCGTTGCGAATATTACCGGAATAAATCGCAAAAATCATTCCAAATACATTTATCCCAGCTTAAAATCTGCTATTAAACCTGTTATGAGTTCTAGTGATGAGTTAGTACTACAGCCACAACCCAGTAGCTCCCAGAAACGTCCTCAACCAAGTACATCTCGGGAACACCCAGAAGATAGTGACGGTGGTAAGGATAGTGAGTTTTACTGCCCCGGTGAACCTAAACCACTGAATCAAAATGATCTAGATGACTTGATCAGAGATCTCGGGCTGCCAAAATAGCATCAGAACTTCAAGCTTATCGATTGAAAGAAAGAAATATAGTAACACCAGAAACAAATATATCGGTATATCGCGGAAGGAAAAATAATTTACTCCCTTTCTTTTCTGAAGAAGATGATTTTGTGTTTTGCAGCGATATTCCTGGTTTAATGGCTGCAATGGGATTACAAAACTATGATTCAAATAATTGGCGTTTACTTATAGACTCATCAACATGCAGTCTTATATGTGTACTCTTGCACAATGGCAAAAAACTGGGTTCTTTGCCTATTGCACATTCAACCAAAGTTAAAGAAGGATACCCTACGATTTCCTTAGTAAGGGAGAAAATAAACAAAGATGGGGAATGTTTTAAGTATATCACGATAACTCTTCCAAAACTGAGTACTAAAAAGAGAAGAGCTAGTATTTTTGATGGCCCTCAGATCAGTAAATTAATAAATTATCCGAATTTCCCTAATTGCATGACACGTTTGGGTAGTGAAAAATTTCTTAGGAAATAAAATGTCTGCCAACTTGTCTCAACACATTGAGCAACTACTGCTGAATTTCCAGCGACTTGGATGCAACATGAGCATTAAGCTACATTTCCTCTTCAGCCATTTAGGCCGTTTTCCTGAAAATCTTGGTGATTTAAGTGATGAGCAAGGAGAACGCTTCCATCAAGACATTCGCACTACGGAAGTACGAATTAGTACTCTTGAGTCGGATCATGCGAGAAAATCTTATAAAAGAAAATGTTATTTAAATTAGTCTAGTGTAATAAAAGGTTGTAGCATAAAATTGGTATATTTTTTATAAAAATCCCTCAAAAACTAGAGCTGTTACTGGAAAAGATACTTGTAATTAAAAATCAGTGAGGAAAGTACGTTTAGAATCAGGTGTAAAACTTCATAAAACAGAACCATTGTTTAGCAATGTTATTATTAGTGTATTAGATCTAATGTATCCACCCTTATTTTGCCAATTTCCAATTTTCACTAAATAGCTCTAAAACCATAAGAATCGTTGAAAAACACAGTAACAGATTTTATTATTTATAAAATATGCAGGGGTTGCTAAACTCTAAATGATTATGCCAAATTTATGTTAAAACTTAAGTATTGTATAGAAAAATGTCTCAAACAAAAATGAGCTTACCTCGACTTTTTCATAACCTAGAGTTTTCGTGTTCGTAGTTGAATGTAAGGCCTACATTGTTATTATCATTTAGTGAACCATAATCTTTTTTAATTTGTTATCTGAGATTTATTTAGAGAGTTGATGTGATTAACTATTTTCATATATTCATTACCTTATCTGTCCGTGTTCTTTCTCATAATATTTTTACATACATTGTTTTGATTACCTTGCATTTCGAAAAACAGCCTATTTATTTTGACATTTTAATATGCACTTGATTTCAAGATGTGGAAGCTTCCAAATAGTTGCACAACCAATACTTATAGTGGACTAAATTAAAGGTGAGAGCAAAAAAAAAATAGAAATAGAAAGTCAATTCATTGACTTTCGTCTGAATAGGTTTTTTAAGTTTATCTGTGCATACTCATGCGTTGCAAGACAAACGATATTTTTTTAAAAGGGCGCATAACAGAGTTAATAAATAATGAAACCGTCTGCTATGAGTTACATACATAAACGGTCAACAGGGTCTATATGAACGACGACATTTACACATAATCCTGTGATTTATGTTCGCAATACATTAATCATTTTGGGCAACTGTTATTCTGTTCATCCCATTTCGTTTTTTTTTACTCACAGGAACGTTTTGATGGGATAAACTTATCAAAATGCGGCTTTTACAAAATCCATAAAACATAAACATCAAATGCTAACGATATAAAATTGGAACTATTGCAATAAATGCGTACGTAGTAAAAGAGGGATTCATTGTTGTTTTAATCGTTTGAAAAATACACGAATATATTACTATAGCGTGAAATGCTATTTCTCTTTTATTTTTTCCAGCTGGTCGTCGTAAAATGCACTCGTAAAAGAAAGATTATTTGCAAAACCGTTGTTTGTTCGAGAAACATTACAGCATATAAACTCTAACGTGTAGGAAACCGTGAAACTTGCCAACAAAATCAGCAATATCCTGCAAGGTCAGAGTTGTTCGCAGCAAAAATACTCTGACATATTAAAATTAGAAGTATCAAATATAATAGAAAGTAACATTCTTAAATCAAAACCTCATTTTTGTTTTTATTCAATTACATCACAAATATAGTATCAGACAAGATATATTCTTAGATCAAAATTCTTGGGCACTTCATGGAGACATGACGTCCACCAAAGCAAAACGTAACAGCAATTTAGGTGAAATATACGATGTGTGACATGTGTTACTCGTAAAAACTACACTGTATTAAATGTGTTTCAATCAGGTTGACGCGAAGACGATATCTAAAAATATATTCTCGCATTGCGATATCTTTGACCAATATTTCATTAAAATTACCGATAAAACTTTTTTATAAATTCTACACTGTTTTAACTAAAATAAATACTACATTAGGTTATTGAAAACCATTTCGATGTTTTCTGCATATGATAATAATAAATCATTATTGAGTTCGGTAAAGTTGCATATATAATTTAGTTACAAGGATTCTTAGCCCTAGAAATGCCAAGGGGGTTCGAGGAGCCCACGCTTCAAGATTATTTAATTTAATTCCATAAGTTACTTTCACACCGATTTAAGATTTAAGGACATTGTTAGTTCGTCTTTTATCTTGTGGAGAAACTGTGAACTTTCATTATCTTTTTCATATTATAAATGGTTAAACATTTATCGATTTGGTTTATCAGAAAATACATTGCAAAAGATCACGTTTTTATTACTCATTGAGTTTCACCCATTTATAATCTTAAGAGTAGATGTCATAGACAATTTTTATAATGATCATACTAAGTACTCAATAAATAAACATTCGCAAGGGCAAAAAAGTCTACTTACCAAAATGTCTCCTTTACAAGATTTTGTACAGAATTAAGTTGTACTATTAATTTGTTCTTCAGCGTATACGGCTTCCGCATTGTGCAGATTTACATTTAACATTGTTCCGCTGAATCAACAGTTCTGACGTTCCAGCATTTTCGCAGTGAATGCATGAATACTGAAAGTGACGTAATTGTAAATCCAACAGATCCGCGCTACACCGTGTAAAAGTTTGCGTTTTAAACGAGTTTTTATCCAGTTCACTCTGCTGAAAAAGCGGAAACTTCATTAATAACTCGCCGGTAAACGTGTAGGTTTGGGATTAAAGCAAATACCAAAATTCCGACAAATTAAAATCCCCACAAATGCCAGCAAAAAAGAAGTTAATTCAGAGCAGGCGGAAATGAAATACTGAATTAACGTAGTTCACGGTTAATGGAAAAACTTTGATTATATTTAAATTTTTACAGGAAACACTCTTATTAGAAATATTATCATGTAGTTATTTCCGGTTTATCTCGGAAATTAACTCTTTGATTATGTGACTTCATAACGATGATGTTAGCTGTAAATTTTCGTCAGTAAACAAATTTGCCTATTATTTCAATAAATATAATAAGTGTAAGTACAAAGAAGGTATAAGTTAAAAGAAACGAAGTTATGAATAACCTTGCATTTGGAAGTAAACAATGTAACCATTATTAATTGACCACTGAAACAAGTTTCACGCGTCATGAAAACAACTTATGTATAATTATTATTTGAAACGAAACGAGAACAACTGCTCGAATGCAGCACACGTAACATCTGAATAAAAGTCTAGTTTGCAAATACTCGTAATTCTCTAAATCACTACCCACATGCGTCTGGCACGCATTATGACACGCAATTGGGATCTGCTTGCCAAGAACATGTGCATTTTCAAGTAGTTAGCCTGAGAATCATTTTATGCAGTTACAAAACACAGACTGCTATATCTCAACTAAATATTGATCTGATTGATGTATATAGTTGTGGAGTGAAAAAAATGTTGACCACCCCAATTCACCACAATTATTTCTAATTTTGTAAGATATTTCTACATTGGCGACGTCTATATATTTGTTGACAAGTTAAGTTGCCAAACGATTTCGAAATAATATAACCTAAACTCCCTGTTTACTACCAAATACTTCAAGTTATTAATTTTATCTCAACTCCAAAATGTTCGGTTTGTTATGTGGCATACTTCATAGCCCACATAGCGTGGTTGTTCCGATAATCCGAGGTACAAACAAAGTTAATCCTCTAATAGCGTTGAGTGGGGATTTCAACCTCTACATAATCACCGCCGATACTCGATAACTGCATAATTTTGCTGCAACTATTTTTAATTACGTTCGTGGATAGAGATTGTTCGCATGCCGATAGGCAAAGTTGTGTTAAACGTATTTTCGGTATAAAGTTATGTTAAGTTCTGATCACTTTGTGATTCCTATTTGGGATAGATGAACTAATGCAAATTTGTTACCCTGCGTTTTTATCAATTTTATGAGAATAAGTTTCAGAAAGAAGAATCCAAACTGATATCCCTATGTTTTAGCCTAATTAGCTTTATACGTAACCTCTGTACCACCTTTAGGATTTTTTTGTTTATGGGTAGTAACATACATAAAATTATTTTCATTTACGTTTTGTTATAGAAAAAAATTCGCGATTTAAAAAATGTCTTTGTTTGAAAACACTCCTGAAGGAACTTTTTTAGCAACTTTTAATTTAACTTCTTTTAATTGGTGGCTTTTATGATAGTAAAGAGGAGTAAATCCTTGTACAACAAGGAGTAAATCCTTGTACATTAATAAAGGCAAATAAAAGAAGTTGTCCATTCGTTTTTTCTTAACATTTATAGTTGCAAGATGGAACAACCTAAATTTTACTTTTAGTGGCACAAATTTGTTTATTTCTTATGGAAGCTTATGGAGGAATCTTGTTTTTAATTTATTTTCAGAAGCAACAATATTTTTTGTTTAATTTGCAATAAACGCCCGACTGTTGCTGTTCCAAAAATGTTCTCATGATCTTTCACAGTGTTTCTTTTGCTGAAACTATGCATCTAATGAACAAATGTACAGGATATATGGAATCTCATATTTTCCATTTAATACGAAGAATTGAAATATTATAAATATAAACCAATACACATAATCAGAAAAAGGCAATATTTGTTGCTATACCTAAGTGCGCTGTGAAGATACAACATCGATTAGGATTCAAGATTCTGTTTATATCGATTATTTATCAGCAATTAGACTTATGTGGTGAGTCTTTTCTTCGATTTGTCACGTTCGATCTCTTGCCTTTATTTGCGATAAGCTTTATAATCTGGGAATTCGAGGACCTTTCCTAAATTGATTGGCGTTGTTTGTGCCGGGTAGAAATTTATCCGTGGTACAGGCGGGTGGAGCGTCGAGCGATCCATCTTTTGTCCATTATTATTACAATTCTTTATAAATTATCCGTCTGATCATCTGAAGGACACACATGTTGTATACCGATTACACTTCCATGGCAGCATCCGCTCGTAATCCCGAGGAATTGGGTATAAAGATGAAAGCATGAGAATGAGCATTGGATAATTTTTGTTCGTGGCGTGAAGCAAACTGCGTAATTTTAAATGTTGAAAAAGTGCAGTTATTAATTTTCATAATCGGCGGGCTTTACGCCATGACTTGGGCGTATATTGTCTCTTGAAACTGAGATAAACTTTTTGGGAATCTGTGTGGATGGCAGATTGAATTTTGACAGCCACATTAGCAACGTATGTAAAAGAATTAACCAATCTTACTTTGCCATGCTTATTAGATGCATATTGAGAAGAGCTTGTGTAATTGCTCTCTATTAGAGAAGAGTCCTCAGTGCTACATTATTAAATTGTATAATAAACTTACTTTTGAAAAACTGAAGTTTAAATAAGTTTAAAACTAGAATCCAAAGCGTGTTATTACTGGCAGGTTAGTGGATGCCTAATTTTTCTCAAAAGTATAAGATTTCTCCAAACCTGTTTTGGCTTGATTTTTTCATGACTGATGTCACTGCATTGGTGGTCTTCTTATTTTCCACTATTTATTTCTTGTTTGTGTTTTGTATTTTAAATGCAGCACAAAGTGAAGTGTCATATCTGCAATTTTATAGCCGGACGACCAATAAAGATTATTATTATAATTACAGGTTGATCAGTTCTAAAACAGTTTGCTTAAAGTAATCGTGAAGAGTTTTACAACACATACAATTTTGACTTTAGAATAGCAATTTAAAATATAATGTGGTGATAGTGACACATGTTTCTTTACCAAAATTAACATATGTAGTCCAATTTTCTGCATATGGAATAAAAGATGAATATACTTTAACTTAATCTTATTAAACATTTCAAAAACATTCACTTTTTCACATTTTAATGAACAGAAATAAAAATAACTACGAAGTACGGAAGAAAAAAAAATAAATAACTACGAAGTACGGATTATGGAAAAGCTATAGTTAGGAAAAATCTGAAAATTTGCTAATATGGTAAGACCATTGAGGGACTTTCGACTAAAGGATTTTCGAGGTATTAGCATTTCCGGTTATACCGGAAGCAGAATCCGACATCCTTATTTTAAATGGAACACCCTGTATATTATTACACTTTTAGATTCCACTTGGAATTGTAAATACATAGAGTTATTTAGAGTTTTAAGTCAAATTTGACGTTTGCAGACTGGACAACAATTATAATTTTTTCTCATACTTTCTTATTTACTTTGGAATGTTTTCCTTGTAGAAGGGAACGTACTCTAATAGTTTTTATTTAAAATTGTTGTAATTGTTAATGCGGGGTATTCGAAAAAGACGTATCAAAATTTAATTGAAAAAACTGCTGAAAGTTCTTTTTTCAAATGAAGGCCCATATTTTTATTGTTCTATCTTATTAAAAACAATATCTGTTCTATCTGTCTCTCGTTAAAAATAAGGGTGACTTTATGACTCATTCCAAAAATGAGTATTTTTGCAATATTCACAAATTAACATTTCTAGTGCAAAAATGCTACGGCGTCTTATGTTCACTTACAATTAGTTGGCCATGACGGCGTTTGGAAAACTGTCAGACGCTAAAGAACTGTAACTCGCTTTTTGATCATTTTAAACAATCATGCCGGGACGTTTAAATTATACCAACGAAGATTATTTCAATTCATTTATTATTCACGGAGAATGCCATAAAGTTCTTTCAAGAACATGCGATACATTTGAGGTGATATCCGTAAAAATAGAAACCATCACCAAATACCGGTAAACGAATTATAGAAAACTTTCAAAACTTTGGATCCGTGAAGGCAAAGGTAGTAACAAATAAACCAATTATGAATAATGAAAATATTGAAACGGCAATTTTTGGATATTTTGTCGCATATCCAACAATACCTAACAGACAAGTAGCAGTGGAATCAGGAGTATCTCAATCATCAAATCTATGGTTTTATACAAGTTTCATCCATACGCATTTTCTGTAGTCCAGCATTTGAAAGACACTGATTTTCCAACAAGAGTGGAATTCTGCAAAATTCTCTTCCTTCGGTCACACGAAAACGATTGTTTTTGGACAGACGAAGCTAAATGTATCAAAAATGGGGTTTTTAATTAACGCAATTCACATTATTGAAGCGACTCAAATTTCAACCAATTCAGAGAATTTAACTTTCAAGAATGCTGGTAATTCAACGTTTATTGTGCCATAAGAAATGACGTCGTGGCCCTGCAATGGTTAGGCATGTTTTAATCGTTCTAGGTTTAAAACACGTTTATTATCTTATAGGTGAGCGCTATCTCAACATCTTGCGTAATTTTGAAGTTGACTATTTCGACAACTTGCCGCAGGTTGATCATAGAAGCCTATTGTATCAACATGATGGGGCACCTCCACATGGCTATTTAGTCGTCAACAATTATCCGCAAGATATTTTATGATCAAGGGATAGGCAACAATAGACCAAATCTTTGACCACCTCGCTGTCCAGATCTATCAGTACTTCATTTATTTATTTGAGGTACAATCAAAAATCAAGTTTACAATACAGCAGTAACCACCGTGAAAGACTGCATGCAACGAGTCAGAACAGCATTTGAACATCTTAATCCCCAGTTAGTAAGAATTTTTGTGTGGCTCACCTTTGGTGTGGCTCACCTAAACAATTGCTGCGCGAAAAATTTGAACATTACTAAAATAACCCATGCAACTTTTTTCTATTTTTAAATTAAGTGTAAGAAAGCTAATGAATAAAACTATTAAAAATAGCTTTATTAATTGGGATAAAGAAGATACATCACGTTTTAACATAATTTTGTTCCTCGAACATACTACTAATGTGCTTACAGCGTGGTTACTAATGGATCCTTTCCTACATTCTTATTACTAACATTCTTTAATTAATTGAGAGAAAACTTCAAACGTTGCGAAAAAGTCAGATTCAAATATTATATAGTAATGTTCAATAAAACGTATATTGACAATGTGGAATCTTATACTATTAAACGATCAATTCTGGTATGTGTGTATGTAAGCATTTTATGATCTCGAAGACGGCTTTAAGTTGCCGGCCGATATTTGCAGGATTTATAGGGTTGGATGAGACAAGTCTACAATAATTGATTTCAAGTATCAAATAAATAAAACAACTTCGCAAATAAATAAAATTTTGAAGAAGAATGCTATACAGCACCGTATCTATCGACACGGTATAGCTGGTATATGTTCATGTGTACCCGGATTATAGTAGATCAATGACGTTGAAATTTGATAGGTACTAGATTTTTGTGGATATTTTTGTAAACCGGTTGAGTTTACAGTAATAGTGAAAACACTTCAATTTATAATTAAATATCTCGGGAGTATATTGGCAACGGATTCCAGCAAGCCATCAAAGCTTTCAAAGATAACTTTTGCGTTTGAGTGCATTTGATTGTGTCTGAATCCACGTCACAGACGCCCCCTCAGTTGAAGCGTATAATGAAATTCACATTTGATTGGATGATTTGGTAAACAGAAGAGGGCCGGAATCGGGCTAATTGAATACTACCCATCGGTGAGGGATCGCCTTTTCTCCTTGCCTCGCGACGTGACGTACTAATTGCATAGCGAACGTAGGGTTTAATTTTACAAACCGAGTCGCTGCGGGGTTTGTCCGAACTATCGCCACATACATATATCTCGCGTCGGAAGTGATCACGGTAATAGGTTTAATTGGTTAGTTATCACTTGACCTGATATTCAATCAGCGTAAACCGCCTACCACGCGTCCGGTCTAATTGATTTATTATAAACGCGATCTGTCTAGAGCACGTACATTAATGCTACGCGGTATTTACTTACATTCTTGTTTAAATGTGAAGTATTCTGTTAGATGCCGGCACTCGTGGTTGCCACGCAGCAGGAACAACGTAGTTGGATAGCACAGTTTCAGGGCCCACAGGTACAATACACACTGAAATAAAAGAGAAGGGATTATTATAAGTCTTGATCAGTTGCTCTACTCTCTGGTAACTTTGCGTAAAATTATGTTCATGTTTTGTTGATGATGTCAGTAATTAAGATACTCACTTTGACTGAAAGTTTAATCTATTTGGAAGCCTAAAAAGTCAAGTGTGACGAATTAAGTTTTTTCATCTACGGTACACAAATAATATGCTGATTTTAATTAAAAATTAACAAATTCTCAATCAGAGAACTTGATTGAACAGAATTGTGTATCCGATTTCAAGCTCATACTCAGCAATTGTAGATACACAGCGGTATCTACAATTTAGTGTACAATTAGTTACAGTTTGGTGTAGCGATCATTCTGAACGAGTATTGATGGATCGTTTCGTTTCGCCCATATACATATAATCGCACGCGGAAGGGCACACCATGGAATTGGAGTGGCAAAGGAGGATCTTTGTTTGGGGTTAGATGGATATAGGATGAAATGTCTAATTAGTATTTGCGTTGTGGAAAGGGTTAATGGTTAAAGGATTTTTGGATGTTTTAGGGAGGTTAATTGTTATGTCTTAGGGTTCTTGTGAGATCATAAATACTTATCTTTGAGATAATGGCAGTTTAGGTATCGATCTGTGGTGATGGAGCTTGTGGTAAATCCTACCCACATGGGCGTCTCAGTCCCTCTTGGGAGTTCAAGCAAACAAGGAAACTGTTTAAGAAGCCCCTACGTTAGTCTGAGTGAGGTTTTAGGTCAGTGGTGGCCAACCTGTGGCAACCTTGCGCCTACTTATTTTTTTGAGGTAGATGCCATACTTGAATACATCTATTCAACACCATCGTGCTCTCAGTTGAATTTATACAGCCTGCTTACTAATCATTTCGGCGCAATTTTTGACAGTTTACAATTGATATTCTGTATGATATAACATAAGTACTTTTAATCTGTTTGTTTTTTTCAACATTTAGAATTTTAGAGTTCTGTACTTTTCTACGTTTTGTTTACATTCAAAAAATAAGTTGTTATTTGTAACAAGTTCATCAGACGAACCGTTTTGCATTATTTATCAAAGTACTCTTTCACATAATAGAAGACATGATCTTAATAGATGCTATAGAATAAAGCATCACACTAGCAAAGAAGGTAAAAGAGTTACGAAAAGTTTTCCTAGAATTGTGACTAAGAAAAGGGAAGAAATCAGAAGAAGACAAAACATATTTTCTAATCTAAGTTGTGAAGTAAAAAAGAAATCTTTTTCTGACGGAAAAGAAATTGTTAAGCCTTGTCAAATATTTGCACGCCATCTTGGTAGTAGAGGTATTGAAAGGAATGCAAACGAAATTGCCTGCATCAAGGCAGACAGTTACGAAGCGAATCGAGGAACTCTCTCGGGATATAACTCAGCCACTAGAAAATCTTTGTCTATTCTTGTGCTTTCTTTTCTCTAGGTTTGGATGAATCAACAGACATACGTGATGTTAGTGCAGTTAAGCACATTTATAAGAGGAATTGATGATAATTTTAATGTATTTCAAGAACTTGCCAGTCTGTAGTCATTGCATGGTAAAACAACAAGGTCAAACATATTTGAAGAAGTAAAATCATGCCTAGAAAATCTAAAATTAGATAGTAAACTCATCAGTGTGCGTACTGACAACGTCAAGGATACTACAACCAATAAAGTGAATGGCACTACAAGTTTGCTTGAATTTTGTTTAAATCGTCCTGTATTAAAATATCACTGCATTATATACCAAGAGGCGCTGCGTGGAAAAACTTTAAATATGTTACCGCGTTATGTTACCGGTTGTGAAATGTGTGAATAAAATTAGAGCAAGATCATTAAAAACACTAGAATTCAAAGAATTTTGTGAATTGTTATATTTGGAATATGATGAACTTGTTAGGTTTGTTAGGTTTTGAGTAGATTCTGGAAATTAAAAAATTCTGTTTATAATTTTTTAGAAGAGAATAATGAACTACCTGATGAAAGAACCCTATTATTTGATAACAACTGGCTATTTTATTTGGTATTTTTAGTTTTTTGAAATCTAACGATTTTTTAAATATTTGGAATTTAGTGGAAATGTAGTAATAATATTAATAATTTAAAAACAAAACATTTATTATCTCTTTTTACATCAATTTCACCCTGATGTGTACTAATTCATTTCTACAATTACGTTTCTTATCAAACTGGCGAAAAAATTCCTAAAGTAAACCAGGTATCCAAAAATTGAGTCTTTTTTTTAAATGGAACGCCCTGCATTTTATGAAGAATAGATGCAAAATTTAATTGTCCATCGAATACTATTATATATGCTTCCCTATACCCAACTCTTCACGTTTTGATGGAAAACGCATATTTTTCAGAATACAAACTGATTTTAACAAATTTAATATTTATCAGGTCACCTATGGCATTTTGACAAGTCAGAATTGATTACTACAAACCGCAGGTTATTAACAATATTTTAAATATTACGTAGGTACTAGTTTAAACTGTGAATAAAATAATAGTAAATGGTGAAAATACATTATAATAAATATTCAAAATTACGACCGTCCAACTCTAAACACAATCGTATCCTCTTTTTACAACTTTCAGCAACATTTGTTAGTACTTCTGGGTTTATGCTCTGCAATGCTTCCCTAATGCGCTCCAATCATATTATTTGGTGTTGTTGGAGGCGTGTCATAAACGATTCCCTTTACGTATCCCCATAAAAAGAAATCTGGTGATTTTGGTGGCCAATTTTTGTATCCCCTTCCCCAATCAATCGATTTTCATAATACACATTTAAAAATGCACGGACCCCACGATAGAAGTGTGGGGGAGCTCCATCCAATTTCCTCGAATAAGATGGGAAATTGATTTACCAAAAATTCCAAAAACTATATTCCGTTTAAATGGTGTTGGAAAAAATAAGGACCAATTACATATTCTCCCATTATTTCATACATTCACTACCATCTGTGGTCATTATTAATTATTCTAAATTGATGCGGATTGGAATCAGAATAGTAATCAAAATTATGTCTGTTAACGAATCCATTGTTGTGAAATATGCATTCATCACTAAACAGAACAAAATTAAAAAAGTTTTCATTTTCTGCACCCACATACAAAATTCAACTCGTTTCGCAAAATCATTTTCAGAAAGTTCTTAGTGAAGCTGTTATTTTATATGGCTGGTAATTATGTTTTCGAAGAATTCTTGAGACTCTTGCTTGGCTAATGTAATGGTATTTTGCGCAATTTGGTTTTGTCCTGTGTGGGGATTTTGGATTAGAGAGGCAATCAACGCAAATTCTATTTTGCGTGCTGTACAGTTCCACTAAATTGAGACTGTTGGCTCAATTCTAAATTAAGCCAACAGTCTTTCGAAAACGGCTTTATTTGGGTGATTTCGGTTAGGAAATCTTTGGGCATAAATCGCGATACCAGTAAGCAGTTTTGCAGACATTCTCCAAGAATAAATACCATATCGATCTGTTCTTCTTTTGGATAAACATTCATTTTGAATGAAAAGAACCAAAATCCACCACTTCCACTAAAAGATGATTTGCATAGAAACACTTTTGACGTAAACATAAATGATATTTGTTAAAATCAGTTTGCATTCTGAAAAATGTGTGTTTTCCATCAAAACTTGAAGAGTTAGGTTTAAGGAAGCATATAGTATTATAGTTTAAATTAAACAAGTTATTACCGTTAAAAACTCGTCATTATTTGGACTTAATTCTAGGACACCTGAATACTTTAGGATTTTTTTGCCAGTTTGACAAGAAATGTAATCAATTAGTACACATCAGGGTGAATTTTGTGTCAAAATGGATAATAAATGTTTTATTTTAAAATTATTAACATTATTGCTACATTTCCCCAACATTCCAAATATTTAAAAAACCATTAAAGTGATAATTAAAAATATTTCCTAAATCTAAATGTAAAAGTAGAATTATGTACGTATAACATTTTGATATTCAGGATCAGTTTGAGATTTGAGAAAATTTGCGGAAAACAACAGTCCGCTAAATTCTTGGTGTTGCGTTTTTAATTGAAATCAATATACATATATCATAGCGACACAGTTCCATTAATAAAACGCTCCTTGTTTTATGTATTATTAAAAACTAATCTGCAGTAAGTCCATTTACGTTACGCGAATTTCTACCTAAATTATTCCGTAT
>JAWQRJ010002140.1:0-14115 GCA_033557515.1 Diorygopyx duplodentatus | reverse complement strand
CAGATGTGTCTCAGAGACAGCTCAACAAAAATATAGAATAGATGTGGTTTTTTATAACTAAACTGTGGATGTGCTATTAAATAACTATATATATATATATATATATATATATATATATATATATATATATCTAAAACCTGAATGAAGGGTTTCTTATATTAGTTGATTTTAACATTCCAACTTTCTTTTGGAATCTCCGCAAAAGGTAACGATTGAACATTGCTGTAATTTTTGTTTAAACTCCTACCGGTCAAAAAGTGCCCTAACGCGACATCTGAAGCAATGTTTAAGCTTCCTTCAAGTGTGATTATTGTAGCTATAAATCCAAACATCATGCTAACTTGAAGAGGCATGTTTACCTACATTCTTCAAGAAAAACGCCTTTATAGACATTATATAACTTAATAAAGACTGCTTATCAAAACTATTATTTTGATTTTCAGCCTATGTTTATTCATTTTACATTGGCATTTTATGTTTAGTTTGTTAGTAAGAAACATATCAATAGCAACATGACATTTTAAATGTTGCTATCAAACTACGGTTACAGGTTTTACGTAACGTAGAGCCCTCTTTTAAGTGTAGTCAGTTAAATTATAAATCTAAACATTTCGCACAGTTGGATAGACCGCATTCTATTGTAATTCAAAAGTAATAAAATAGTAAAGTTTACAATGAATGGATATGCAATATAAGCGTTTTAAGTTGTCTACAAAAACTCTTTAAATAAAGAACGAATGATTATTAATTACATTGCTTTTATTGGTATTTTTAGACCCGTTTACTTGTCATAATTATACATATGGTACAAACAAATAATAAAACAGTTTAATAATAGCTAATATTGATATTAATCTTTAAAGGTTTAGTCTGGCAGCGCCATCGTGTGATCAAAGGCTAATACTGTACGGCCTAGCTTCCTTACCATTCAATTTAGGAAAAAAATATTTCAAATAAAAGTTAGACCATACCGTCTTGCCACTTATATCTGATATGTTTTTTTAAATATACAGGGTCTCGTTTATTTTGGACGCTACCCCAACATCAGTTTTAAATGGTACTTGGCCTTGTATATATTATTGCATTTTTTTTTGAATTTAATTCAAAGAATTATTTTTAAACAAAAATAACATTTGGGCACTACGGAAAATTTAAAATATACAGGTAACTAAATGAGAGAGATACAACATTTCTGTTTTTACCATTGTGCTAAATGCAAAAAAAGTCTCTCAACATTTGCTAGAGATCAACAGGGGCCTCAGGGGATCTATACAGGGGCCTCAAACTATATTAGGTGACGAAAATGTAAAAACTATAATACTTTGCAAATCAAGCCGCCTTGCATTAAATTCATACTTGTCTTAAACTTGTCTTAACTTTCAACTTAAATAGCATATGCTTACGTACAGTTTTTTGTTCTCAAAGTGCAAATACAACAATACTAAAAACTCTCACGTATCATTTTGTTGGAAAATGGCAAAAAAAATCCCCAAAACGGTGTCACTTACATGTATTTAATCAAGTAGTCCTTAAATTCTTCAAGGAATTAAAAAAACAATTCTACGCAAGGTGTTCAATTTAAAAAACTTGGATTGGATTGGTGGTGTAACTTGAAGTATTTTTTTACTAATCTGAACCGCTGAGAGCTCAATCGTACACTATTGACCCAATCTGTACGCGGTAATAATGTAGTGATTCATTTAAGTTCATTTTACTCGAAAACCCTGATTTCTATAAATTTAATAACTGTGAAAAAATATAGTTTTATGTCTAATGATTGCCAGAGTGGGGTTACTAAAATGACCATTAAATATTGTAGCAACGAGGTCGAGAGTCAGGTTTATCGTGACATTAAACAGGTTGACTACACAGGTGTCCCCAATTCGATGCTCACCATTGGTATCTTAGTAACGGTAAGAGCCACAGACTTGGTTAAATCGAACAATATAGGGGATTTATCTAAGCTGTTCAGATGTTCTTTTATTTTTCCAAAAAATACATCGCGTACTACATATCCTGAAAAAACTGAATATCACCATTTTCTTCAAATGTGACTAATTTCCATATTATTTATCGTATCAAAAAATGTCTAGAGAAAAAGGTGGAGATATCAAAACATTCTGTAGGATAGATAATAAAATATTTTTTACATTGGGATGTTACCCAAAGTTGTATTTTTTAAATGGAAAGCATAGTTGATTTTGACATTATTAAAGTATCTGATTTTTTCCCTTTCCAACGATATAAGGTTCGAGGTATTTATCTTTCATAGTTTAAGACTTTAAGAGATATAAAGAAAAATCATATTCCACACAGAATTTAACCCACATCACACTATCCATGATTAAGAACTATGTTTTGTTTTCAAAACAAAAGACTGCATATCTGGTATTTATTATCTTTTCTGCATTAGTAGATATAAAGAAAAAAGATTTTCTGAAAAAAACAGTTACGCTCAAATTTAGTACGTTTATAAATTGCAAAAAAAGGAAACATGGAAGCAATAAACATGATAACAATAAACGTTACGTAACTCGCTTTTCGACACTTTTTCTACAATTCATTAATTGACGAACACTAACGGAGTTAAAAGCCTGTATGACACTTTATTGTATGGGCCCGTTCATTGCAATCCACCGATTTCCATATCTTGTTGCTAAATATTCAAGCAACAATTCTTGAATTATGTGCCAGCGCGCCGTCCTGCTGAAAGAAAATAGTTCGCCCCACTTGAATAAGTAGATCATCCAACGCATCTTCATCCAAGTACAAAAGATAATAAATACCGGATAGGCAGTCTTTTGTTTTGAAAATAAAACATAGTTCTTAATCATGGATAATGCGATTCTTGATATCTCCTAAACTATAAATAACTCGAACCTTATATCGTTGGAGAAGGAAAAAATCAAGTAATTTAATAATGTCAAAAGCAACTATGGTTTCCGTTTACAAAAATACAACTTTGGGTCACATCTCGAAACTAGTGCAAGGTCAAAAATATTTTTATTATCTATCCTACAGAGTGTTTTGATATCTACTCTTTCCTTTGAAATTGTTTGATACGATAAATAACATATGAAAATATTCGCATTTGAAGAAAATGACGATTTTCAGTTTTTTCAGGATCTAGTAAGCGATGATTTTTTTGGAAAAACAACAGTTCAGACCTTCTTTTGTTTTTCCAAAAAAAATGCTTCTGAGATAAACACTCCCATATTGTTCCAGTTAATCGTGTCTATAGCTCTTGCCGTTTCCAAGATACCAATTGTGAGCATCGAATTTTATATATAAGTTTTTTAATTTTATATATTATAGTGTGAAGGAGATTTTTATTTATTTGTTTGTAAGCGTTGTTAATCCAAAAATCTTACATGTTCGGTTTATTTTTTATATTTTTAATAGCGGTGTAATTTTTTTTATAATTTTTTTTTGTGAAAAAAAGAATCCGTTATCTAAAATGTTAAGTGTTTTCTTATTTCTTTGGAGATGTTCTTTACACGTGTAGTGGAGTTCCCCTTTATTTTTATTGATTATATCCACTATTTCTAGATGGTGGTATACGTCTTTAAGTATGTTTCAGTGAGTGTTTTATTTTTTCCCTGTTCACAATATTTCTTGAAAGTCATAGTTTTATTGTTTCGTATTATTTCGTGTTCAATTTTTTGACAACAAAAGGTTGTGTTCCTAAGAAAATCTCTACCTCCTTTCTCTATTTTTTAACATCGCTAGACAGTTATAATGATATACGATATTGCAATGACTTTTTATTCATACGTTTCTTTTGTTTTAGTGAACCAATCACACATTATGGCTGATGCATACCAATGTCCAAAATGCGAAAAAGGTTATAAATACAAAAGTAACTTAAGAAAACATATAGTGAGCGATTGTAACACCAGAAGAACTTTCGAATGCCCCAACTGTAATTATACAGGAAAGCAGAAAGCGCATCTACAGTCACATTTGGCTAGAGTACACGGTTTCGCATTCAAGAAACCCACATAGTGACCTTACTTTTTTTGTGTTCAAAATATACTTTCAAGAAAACTTAGTTTCTTATGTGTATACCTGTCTGACACCATCCCTATTTTATCTAGTGGTTTGGTGTAGTTGCTTTGTATTTTTTTAATTTTTCCCATTTTTGTTTTTTTTTTCTGCTAATAAAAAATATCCTTTTTAGTATCATGGAGATCTCACGGCAACAAAGCGTTTAAATGTGATGCTTGCCACAGAAGTTATAAATACAAGTACAACCTTAACAGACACAAGAATTATGAATGTCGGCGACAATCGCTTCAACAAGGAGTGTTTCCCACAGCGGCCACCCGAAAGTCAAGGAGCATAGTTTAACATATTCACAGTGTTAGTTATTATGTTATATACTCATTCTTGTAACATTTTATTGATTTTTTTTCAACAATTATTGAGTCGCACCGCATACATCTTCATAATGTCAATGACAATTGACACAAACTTACCATTTTGGTACTTAGGGTAATTAGGGTGTTACAAGTTTTGATTCTGATAGCTTTAAGAGTACCTCGTGTACGAAAATACATAAATGTGTCTATAAATTGTAAACAGTACATGAAGCACCATTGTTGGTTTTAATAAGAAAAACCACTTCCAAAAATTTGCCTCTGCATTTCAAGATCACCACGTGTATTATAAATATATTCTATAGACTTTCAATTTTAATAACAATGAGTCAGTAATATATTACTACATTTTATCTACAGATAAAAGTACCTGATGTACAGGATTGAAACAAAAAAAACATTTTTGTTCGATGATTGAGATTTATTTCGAGTTCTGCGTGACTCGTTTCGGCGACAAATGTCCCGTCTTCAGACCCAACTGAAAAATTAATGACAAACTGTATAAATATACTTATAATTTGCTATAAAAAAATAACTGCCTCAATTTTCTGGATATTACCATCTACAATGATCTTAATACCAACAAACTACAATTCCAAGTATACAGAAAACCGACCACTGATAACAGAACATAGCTATAAACAATGACTATAACATTGAAGACCTACAGAACATACATAATAGAAAAATAATAAAACTAATTTACCCTCATAAAAATCACACATCACTACATTTCTTTCTCCAACCAATTAAAATATTTACTAAAGAAATATAATATCACTGTAGCATTCCGATCCGGACATAAAATTAGTAATACATTGATAAACAACAAACAAACCATTAATCCTCTGGAAAAAAGTGGAGTGTATAATGTTAAATTCAGTGAATGTGATTGCTACATAGGCCAGACAGGGAGAAGTATACATACAAGACGCAAAGAACATCTGAAGGATAAAAATTACTTTGATGTAATTTTTTTATGCAGTTGGTCGTTAATTTTATAGCTAGGTATGAAGATGGGACATTTGACCCCGAAACTAGTGACGAAGAACTCGAAATAAATCTCATTCATTGTACAATTTTTTTCTTTTATTTCAAGATTACTTTCCAATGATAAAATCGATATTTTTTATAAGCAGATTGTTACTATGAGATGTGCCCACAATGCAGACGTATTCTATTGGTCTTGTTCACATGTTCATCTGAACTTTTTCAGCAGGAGGACCTACAGAATACGTCTGCAAAGTTTGGGAAACACCCTGTATTTATATCGTCGAACATACTTTACTACTACCATTTTCAATATAATTTTAATCTAATTGTATTTATTTCAACCATTGACGAGTTATCTTGAAAAAACAAAAATAGAGTAAATTTTGAGGCGTGGTTTCACTCTTTTAAAACGAAGTAGGACCAATAGAGATAAACAAAGTTGTGGCTTCGAATGCCTTTGGATAAGAACTACTTGTAAATAAATTTCCATCAATTATATCACAACTTTCCTGACTGTGAAACATTGTGTGTACCTAGAGTTGATGAAGTTCTCAAATTCCTCCAGTAAATTGTCATCATTGCATATCCATTGCCTGTACAATAGTTGCTAAATTAGTCAGTCAAAACACACTATTTTTTAGTAAAATTGCATTGAATGCTGACAGCTACTAGTGGCAAATAATCATTTTTGAGTAGCACTGAAAACAAAGATATACCTAAAAGATTACTGCGCTGCGACATAACTTCGGCACTTAGCTGTTTAAAACTTATGACTTTTGTTGCCCCATAAAACATACATATCACCGGTATCCTAAAATTTAAAGTAAGTAAAAAAATTATGAATGGTATCAAATAGCCAACAGATCATATCAGATTAAGATCATATCAAGTTAATTTAAAGTAATTAAATAGCACTGAATTTTTCTAATGATAAAACAAACTGCTCAGGTAATGGAATTTAATTTAGTTCTTGAGCTCTGTATGTTGCACTGAGACGAACGGAAATATAGCATTTTAAGGTAGAGAATTTAAGATAGATTGTAATATTCCACTGTCTTGTTATTAGTATTAATATATTTAAATAGTATATTAGTTTTGTTCATCAAGTATATTTGAGTGTAGCCCGATGCGTCAATTTTATTTTTCGTTTCATTTTTAATAATTATTTATTATATATATATATATATATATATATATATATATATACGTACTATATAATATATATAATAGGTACTATATATTATTTATATGTTTTTACATAATGTTTAGTAACTTATATTTAACGCGTACAAACAATTTAAATTATTAGAATAAGTACCAAAGAAAAACAAGTTATTTGTTTCTTTGGTACTTATTAAGTTTGCTTATATGTATTCTTTACAGAATTTAAAATGTTCAATTCAAGACGTATATTTCACACCTACATATAATTCAGATATAATTTGTTTCATCTTTAGTAGTACTAAGGTTGTTTTAACATAGTTTTTAGTAATCTTTATAGAAATTTTAAATGTTCAATTTAAAACGTATGTTTGATGTATAAATATAATTTGCGTAATTTAATAACACCAATAACGTGTATTACAAAATATCATTTTATATGCAACTATAGAAAGATGACGATTTCTTCTACTTAACCAAGCTAACTAAAAAGCATATTGAAATCCCAAAATAAACAAATCAGTAATATATTTTGTACCTTATAACTTTTAGTTCAATCGTTTTAAGATATAAAATGAGTTTTTGCTCGTTTTATTACTTTGACCTTTGAGCATACGATGGCGCTGCCAAATTGGACGATCGAACTTAGGGGTAAAAAACAATTTTTTGTTTGTTTTTTGACCCCCCAAAGAGCTCGGTCTGCCAGATACTTTCAATATATATTATAGCTAATTTTAAGGTGAAGATGCGGGTATAGTCGTCCACTTTGGCATGGGTTTTACGACTTTTTATAATACCACCTATGATGGACAGGTCAAAAATCAAACAAAGGAAACCCCTCCAAAGAACTGAATACAGTGAGAATTAAGCAAAGATATTTCCGCCAATATGCTTTGCATTTGAACGTATTTACACAAAACAGTGATTGTGTTGTTAAAATGTCATCTATTAGCCATTAGTGCTTGTATAATTAAGGTTGTACAAGAAACTTTAAACTAAAAGCCAAGGACTGTACTTTTCGTGTTATCAGGACTATTACTGTAGGACCAATTGGTTCTGAAGATGCAGCCTGCAATGAATGACGAAACGTCAACGGAGAGTTGCGTCACTACCGCGGCAATCACTGAAATGTCTTTACTAATATATCTGCAGAATACTTCTTATTTTGGAGATGCATTGTATTGTATTGTAGGGCAGTTGGGCGCACCTTATATTATTAACAGAACCTTTTTTTGTGTATTATCATTCCGAAATATTTTTTTACAGGTTACTGAAAACTGAATACTTCCGTTACTTATCTTAATAGCCATTTATTTTTTAAGACCCTTCTGTTAAATTTATGAGGACTCGCGATTTCTCAGGGCCCAAATGTCTGTTTTATTGAAAAGTGTGTTTAATTTATTGAAAGTGTGCGCGATGCGATAGGTAAGATTAAATCTAGCCAAAACAACATTCTTGTCTAAACACAATAATGTGAAAGGAAATTAAAGGGATTGATAATAATTAGTCAATTTACTACGTTTCTGAATCAATGTACATAGGCCAACTCCCAGATTTTTTACGGTGGCCGCTGTATAATACCTATTCTTAAATACCTGCTCTTAAAATAATAGTACCTATTCTTAAAAAAAAACTATTAGCACTATTAGCATATTTCGCGTTTTTTCGAAAATTTTTGCACTGCTACTTAAATTACAATTATATGATTATCGGTTCGAGATAGCCTTGTAATGGAATCTCAATGACAAACAAACTACGATTGTTTGTTATTTAATATTGTTATGCTGCCACAGCAAGGTTGTCCTACGCTAAATCCATGCAACATTTATATTACTCATAAGTAGGACAAGAACGCAAATTTGGAACAGAATTTGGAAAATCTGCGTTTACTGTACGTTACTGTACTATTTTGATGAGTGTAAGCCTGTTTGGTAATTAACAAACGTAACTATTATTATCACTACAAGTGATCCTTAAATTCCGAACAATACAGTAATCTGAAAACTCCTCTCTTTTTGATAGAAATCTGCCCGCCTTTTATATGAATCGCATTCATGAATTTTATACCCTTTCTAATATCAGTAGCAATTCCTCAGTTAAATCTGTTAGATCAGTTAGACATAACAATTTTGGCTAAAAAAGAGTCGATATCAAAAACAATGGTGGTTTAGTAGTAGGTAAGTTGAGCTCAAGTTGTTGTCACTAGTTAATTATTTAATATAATTTTTTTTAGAACTGTAAAGCATGTAATTAACCATGGAAACAATGATTTATCAGTACGCACATAAATACAACAATCAGAAAGGTGGAAAAACCAGAAAACACAAAAGGGAGTAAAACGAAGGGAGAAAAGAAGAGCAAGAAGCAAATACTAATCAACACGAGTAAAACAAATAGTAGTTACTTTTCTATTATCCATAGTATGCAGAAAAGCAGATGGCTCCACACTTTTCCAATATCTTTGGCAACACACAGAATTAATTTAAGAATGTAAAAATGTGAAAAGATGTAATGGCTGAGTTTGAAAAAAAATGTTTAAAAATAAGGGTTATACTAATTACTATGAATTTCAAACTTAATTTGTACAAACTTTATTCAAATAGTTTATAATAATATATTATCTTGTAATGTTTTTTTTGGTATTCATACCTTTCTTTAATTATAGTGAACCAATCGCCCTTTATAGATGAAGCATACAAATGTCCAAAGTGCGAGAAAGGGTACAAGCACAAACGTAATTTAAGGAAACATATGCAGACCGACTGCAACACAAGAAGAGCGTTTGAATGTCCCAACTGTAGTTATACAGGAAAACAGAAAGCGCACCTACAGTCGCATTTGGCCAGAGTTCATGGTTTCGTATTGAAGAAATCCACGTCGTGATGTTTCTTTTCTGCTCATAATATACTGTAAAAAACTCTATTTTGGTCTATCTTTCCAATGCCGTCCCTTTTAATTAAGTACTCTTACTTTTGTTTATAATTACATGTTATCGTTGCTTTCTATTTTAATTTTATTTTTCTCATTTTCTCTATTTTTCTAATAAAAAACATATTTTTTAGGACCAAGAAGATCTGACGATAACAAAATGTTTAAATGTGACGTTTGCGACAGAAGCTACAAATACAAGTACAACCTTAACAGACACAAAAATTATGAATGTCGCCAATCGCCAATGTTCCATTGTTCTGTGGAAGGTTGCTCCTATAGAGGGAAACAAAAAATGCATTTAGTAAAGCACGTAAATTACGTACATCGTATGGATTTTGAAGGGTATCATGTAGATTATAGTTCGTAAGGTGTGTACAACCAGAAAACAATAAAAAAAAGTTGAGAGAAGATTAAATGCTGTTATGTGTGCTATTTTTCCTTTTTCATCATCCTAAGTACAAACAGAAAGCTCGTAAACAAATTATTATATTAAAGTATTTAGAACTAAATACTGAAATTTAAAAAATGTTAAAATTGTCAATAATTGTTGCTCGTAATTTTTTATAGGAAATTTTATATACCGTTTGATATCAATACCAATAGGCCATATAAATCTTTCGAGTAATTTTTTTTGTCGCAAATTCTACTTATACCAACGTATATGCTGTATATCTTAGTGTATATATTGGGTACATAAGTCTCTTTAGAATCCAACGGTTGGAGAATACAAGAGCGAATTTAAAAAAAACTAATCAAACGTCAACAAAATTCTACAATTTCTAGCGAACCTGACTGAACACATTCGTTTAGTACATGGAGATAGAGATGTGAATTTGTAAGCAAACACTAAATAAATTCGGCTGAGTACGTTTGTTTAATTTCCCCCCTTTTTTCTCAGTGTACCTGGTGTGGATCTATTAAGTATTCTACAGTCGATGCTTCGTCATTTGTGCTGTCTTGTGCTTTTATGTTCGCTTATATTTGGGCTAAAACGGTATTTAGCATCCAAAGAGGAATTTCTAATTAAAAAAAAGAAAAACATTAGTTTAAATTAACAGTTCCAAATTTCTTAATGTTGCTTACAGAATGCTTCAGCATCTTATGGCAACTCACCATCTCACATTTGGCGATTTACCGTACTCAACAATGAGTTCTTGTTGCACAACAGCTTTACCGATAACTGCATCCTGGATGATCAACTTCACTTTAATACGTTTCGAACGCGGTACTATACGAAAGTCGCGTCGATTAATTTCACCTTGTTAAACCCTTTCCGGTCCAACTTTTATTTGCCAAAGAAACACAAGAAACGTTTCAAAAAACTATTTATTGCGCTGGTATAAATCTGTACAGTTATGAAAAAACTGATAATACAATGAAGAAGTAAAAAAATAGGTGGTTACCTTAAGAAACCTCTGGGACTAACCAATAGACAAATCTATCTAGAAATCTCAACTACCATTTTTCATGAAAGTGTAGGAAGCAATTCCTTTCTCTCTTTCTTCCAACTGTTCTAAAAGATCCATCTTTCGTCCCTTTTCAACTTCGTGTAAAATTTTAATGTTTTGATAGTTTATTTTATGTCCAATTTATACAGTATGCTTTAATAAAGTTGAGCTTGGTTTAGAATTGTGTTCTTGGATATGTTTATCAAGTTTGCGTCCGGTTTGCCCTACGTATAACCCTTCGCAATTATTACAATTAACTAAGAATATCCTATTTTCCAGAGTGGGAATTTTTGGTTTATGATTGGAAAACATTTTAAAAAGTTTATTATGTGTTTTAAAAGCGGGGATTGTATTATATTTCTTGAAAATGTTTGTTAATTTTAAATTTGTGTTGTTAAAAGATAAAGGTTTATAAATTATTTTGTTATTAGAATTTGATATTTATATGAAGGTAGTTAGATTAGTATTGGGAGTTTAAACGATCCTTTGAAGAAGGATCGTTTTTAGTTAGTTGTTTGAATATAATTTTATTTATGATGTTCTTATTAAAGCCCTTATTTTCAGCAAGATTAAATATATATTTTATTTCTTTTAAGAACATAAAAAGAACATAAGAACATAAAAAACAAGCTCAACTCTTTTGATGTTATTTATTTAAAGGCAGACATAGGAGCAGGTATAGTCATCATGAATACAATGGAATATATTAAAGAAAAACAAGATTTTTTAACAACGCTTACATCCCTATAAATAAAAATCCCCTTAATACTGTTGTACAAAAAACTTATTAATCACTGTAAAGATACAATTATCAATTTAAACGAACACTCATTAAATAAACTAATCCTTCAATCCCAAACCTATATTCCATGCCTAAATTACATAAAAAGGATATTCCAATTCAACCAATTACGGCCTACTACACTTCTCCTCTTTGTCTTACATTACACGATATGTCGACGACGTTTTTTGCATCTGGAATTGTAATCATATAAACATTAACTCTTTTCTAAAATATCTTAATGAAATACGCAATAACCTTAGATTTACCTTAGAAAAGGAACAACCATAACACCATAACTAATAACAACAACTTTCCCACTTTCGATATATAAACCTACTTACATTCCCACAATAATTCTCTATTACTCATGACATCCTTTATCTCACAAGACAGCTGTTTTCCGTTCCTTTGTATACCGTGTTTTTAAATACCCTCTAACTCCAGAAACACGAGAAAAAGGAATAAAATATATATTTAATCTTGCTGAAAATAATGGCTTCAATAAGAACATCATAAATAAAATTATATCCAAACAACTAACCAAAAACGATCCTTTGTCACTACCAAAACTAATCCAATTAACAGAAATATCAAATTCTAATAAAATAATTTATAAACCTTTATCTTTTAAGAACACCAATTTAAAAGACAGACAGACATATATGTATTCATGCGTAGTGGTTTCATGAAAAAATCACAACAATGTATATGGAAAAAACGTGGATATACATAAAGTATATGTCAGTAACATAAGCTTCACATAAATTCATTGTTTCCAATTTTGAAAGCTTCTCTTACCTACCATTGCTGCATAAAATCACTTGTTACATATATTCCTGACCACCAATATAAGTCAACACTATAAGAGTAGAAACGATCATGTGTTATAAAGTCATGACCGCATCACCGTTAAATCTATGCCTTGTCATTATTAGTGGGTTTTGTGGAAAACACATTCTTTACGTTGATTTCGATTAGAAACCACTGCGTAACAACTAAGGAGTTTTTTGAATTTTTTTGACACCTTTCAGCTTCTCTAAATAGAGGGTCATTAGCTCTAAAGCGCAGCGGACCCATTCCGCCGGTGGTTGCAAGTAACGCTCACCGCAGCAAAAGCATAACGTCGCTTGTTTCGGAATATCTTAGCTTATGTCTACGTGGCTTGTTAGACAACCCGCGCACGTTTTTATAAGCAAATTTTAGTGTTAATAACAAATACCGTGTAAATTAATAAAGCAAGTGAACGAAGCTTTTCTTGGTTTTATTTCAATTCAATCACTACCAACTGCTACGCTTGCAGTTGGATTCCTTCAATATCAATACACTAAGCTAACCTAATTTTATTGCAATACAATTATTCACCCATTAAAACTTTAAGAACAATACGTAAATCGATCGAGATTACACAATATTCACATATCACAAATCTTTCATAAATTTATAAGAAGAAAAGAAAGTCGTGTGACGATTTGCACCGGATGTTTTAATATGATATTCCCAAGTATATAAGACAGCTTCATTTTTAGGTGGATTTCCATGTCAACGCTGCGAGAAAAGATACAAACATAAAAGGTCCCTTTGGCACCATAAGAAGTACGAATGTGGAGTGTTACCGAAATTCGTTTGCGCTGTCGATGGCTGCACGTTCAAATCTAAACAAAAATGCAACTGGAAGTATCACATGCGCTACAAACATCCGGAATTGTCAGATTTAATATAGTTGTATTTATAATAATGTTCACGAACCAATTAAATATAGCACGATTTTTTTACTTCACTTGTAACAGAAGATATGGTAATTAGTTTGCAATTAAATAAAATGAAGGAAAGTATACTGCTGTTTTACATTTTGTCGTGATGATCATCCTGAAATATAATCCATGATACACCTTATACAGCCAAGATAAATATTCCCGTACCATTAGCACGGTCATTGCCATGCGCGTGTCCGCCCCACCGTAATTTAAGCCGCGCCCAAATTCTTCAATACGTAGTGGGGCGTTATAGTTTGCTGCAGGTTAGTCGCGCCTGGCCCGTCCAGGGAGTATGTCGTATTAGCTAGTGCTGTTTTACGTAATATCTCTAAGATCTACGTAAAAACGGAGATGTTAGAAATATCTCCTTTCAAATGTTATGGGCATTAAATGTTGATTGCACAAAAGGAACATTAATCTATTCTTATAAAAGGATAATAAAACAATATTCTAAAATAAAATAAATTCTTAAAAACCCCATTTGAACATAAAAAAGAATACCAAATTAAAAAAATTACAACTGCGGTTCAAATAGGCTGCCCTGAGATGCCAAACAATAACCTAATCTCTCATAGAAATTCCTTCTAACATTAGAAAGCATTTCAGGTGTGATAAGGTTACCTGTTTCTATTATTTTAGCTCTCAGGGCTACCAGATTTTCTGCT
>JAWQRJ010002139.1:0-14119 GCA_033557515.1 Diorygopyx duplodentatus | reverse complement strand
CCCCAAGTGTGCCTACACCTTGAAGCTTTTCGACTGTTTCGATTTCGATCTGTCACATTAAATTTCCGCAATTTTTACCGATTTTCAAACGCTCATAAAAAAAGAATATGGCCAACATCGTGTGGCGCTTAAAAAACCGGTTTGCTAATAAATAAATAAATAAATATACAATTTTTGCTCATTTAATATAATAGTGGATGTAACTGTCACTTTTTTTGTTAAAACTGACATATCTCAGGAACTGCTAATATTCAGTATAGGGAATGTAACACAAAGTTGCTTTAAATTTTAACATACAATTCAAAAATGCAATAAAATACAGGCTGTTCCATTAGAAATAAGAAAGTTGAGTACCATTTCCGGTATAACCGGTTAAGACTGCCGTACCCAAAAACCAATAATCCCAAACTTTCAATGTTCTAATTTACCTGATTCTCCATATCTTTCTAATGAACGCTCATCGTGCCGGACTATATTCTTTAAAGCGATTTTAAAGTTTTGTCGAAGTTTCTTGAGTCTCTTTAGTAACAAATTATAAAGTTTAATTCCATAATAGCTGATGATAATATGACATATCTATGTGCTGTCATCAGCACTTTAAACTGCGCAAGAAAAAAAACTTATTGAGCTTTTTTGAGGAACATATAAGTTGCCTCAGTAATCAGTTTGGCATCCAAGTATATCCAAGCTTTATTGCTTCATTCTCAGATTCCATAGGTCTCAATGAAAAACCTAATGTTTGTGTATTTGCTCAATTAATTCTCAAATCTGTCGAGTGCGAACCAATTTCCAATTTGCAACCACAACGCGACCAAAACGATCTAAATTATCCATTGTACCAGATACATCGAGTGTGCTTGTATCATCTGCAAAAGGATTGATAATGATAGAACTTGGTGTGCATGCAGATGAAGTTTTATTTTTACGGAAACCCATCTCATCAATTACAAAATCTCATATCCACCAATCCATCTATAATTTCTTGAAGATTTCTGCTGTCTGCGTCACCGAAACCCAGAGTCAGCTCTGAGACGTAATCAATCTCGACCGTGCAAGCAGGCGGGCAACGTTCAATGCCACTCAGCCCATGACGGTGCCAGACCTGGCGTGCAAGTGAGTGGAGCAGCTCACGGTACCCCGAGAGAGGAGGACGCGAGGCGTTGCGCCATGGAATGCACCGCCGATCTACAACTATGAAACATCTGTGGCCCGTAATAGCAGCGCTGCAGTTGCATATTGCAGATGTCGATCTTGTTGGCCGTGACCATGACATTGTACGACCTCTAAGCGACTAGGCAGGTGAGCCGGCGTGTGTGTGTGTCTCACTGCCTGCCTATTGGGGCAAATTCTACATCTCGGCGGTGCTCTGCCTCTTCCTCTTGCCGTTTACTTGCTCTTTCTGCGACACGTGACGTGGACGGCTTTATTACCAGATTATCGTCGCCCGTTGCTCAATGTACCACCTAGGGAACGTACCAGTTCACACGTTTTCGGGGAACCCCTGCGAAGGGATTGTTTACAATTTTTACCCGTTTCTCCGCAAAGTGCTGCGACGAATAATGGCCCTGATTACCCATTGAATTTTTTGAGCCACTTTATTGTTATGCACTTCAATCCCGTTTGTAGCAGTTTATGTTTACTTACATTGAGCATCAACAAGGTTCGCACTATCTAATGGGTTGTGGCATAATTTCATGCATTAATGCTAATTATAGAGTAGACGGGAGTGATGGTGTATTTAGAAAGGATATTTTAAGTATAAGCTGACTTGTCACTTGTTAGTTATGTAGAAGATTAATTTATTGGAAGCGTATGCAGCAACTGGTATGGAATATTTTCTCTGTTGAACATCCAACATGAAATTATTAGATGGACATGCAAATATCTCAGTATGAAGGTAAACGTTTTCATGCTGAAGATGCAAGGCCAATTTATTACTTACATGAGGCTTGATTATATGAAGGCCATACGAAACAGAAAGTTTGTACAGACAACAGCATAAAAGTACTCGGCTTTGTCCAAAGACTGACTGACAACAAGACTGAAAGGAAAAGGGATTGTTTTGGATATGGGATCAGCTGATGGATTTTTAGATGATGGCTCATTATTATTCCAAGGGAAGAACGGCCGATTACCACGAGGAGATCTATATTCGAGGGATGCTATCTTCGAAGAAAGCACTTATTATGATGTCAATGAATGACATTGACGACCAGAAGTTAATGCTCGCCACTGTATATTGGCGTAGCATATCTTGTTGGCGACTTTAATTATTTTTAGAGCTTGTAAAATAAGCTACCATATTGGCAAAATGATTCTATTTATGTAACAGCAAAAAACTTTTGCTGTCGACCAAACCAACTTCTTTTCTCCGAAACCCAATTAATTTTTCCTAAGCCTACTCAAGAGATAAAAAAATATGTAATATTTTCTGTTGTCTACAGCAAATAACAGAATTTTTTTCTATAACCGTCAAAAAATGTCTCGATTTGCGCACTATTGTCAGTTTGCAAAATGTCACTTTTTCATTGTAGTTAATTTTGCTTCGTTACCATAACATCGTGCGCAAAATATTAGGCATTAAAACAACCAACAAATCAATTGCTGCAGCTTCAACAAATTTCATGATTTAACGATAGGAATCAAAAATTAGACTGATTTTGAAATGCTTATATCGTGAAATTAATATTGTTGTCATCGATCGTTTCCATAGTAATGACTATGTTTGCATTAATGTAAAAATGTATACGGGAGGAACAGAATGATTTCTTGATTACATTCAATCAATTTTATTATAGTATTATTCAGAAACTTCAACAGTTATAGAAAAAATGTTATGTGAAACACGTGTGCGAAATGCCATTGGTGGCACCAAAGGTATCATTTCGCACCCTAATTACACAAATAACTATTTTTAAATTTCTGTCTACTTTACTGCCCAACGTAGAACATAAGCTTATTGGCCCTTCATGACCTAGAACGACCTTATGGTAAACTTCGCACTACCTAAAAGGATAATAACTTACAAAATGTATGGGATTAAGCAAGCTTTATGTAAGTTTAGATTGGGAAGTGCCTGATGAGAAGCAATTTTTATTTGAAGATTTTTCTGGGAAATTCTTCATTTTTAAGGAATCTCTGACACAACAGTATCGTAATATTTTATTTATATTTCATCCAATTTCAAGAAGAAATATCAATATGTCAAAATCTTCACTGACATAAATTGTTGTTATTCTGTTTTATTGGGTAAAATAAAGAAAAATTAAATAAATAAATAAAATACTACTATAAGATAAAATACATTAAAAAAATCATTTATATAGGGTGTCTACTGTAGACGGTCCATTAGAAATATATGGGGAATAGATAAAGCTAGAAGTTTGAACATTTGGATTTGAATACGGTAGGAAGAGAACTAGAAGATAAAAGTATCTTCAATAAGCTGGGAGTTCCGGTTATACCGGAAGTTGACAACAGCTTTGTTAATTTAAATGGAATTACCCCAATTTTAATTTGTCTTTCTAATTTTAACTTTCGTAATAAGTTTGCCAGGCCTAAACTTAATCGTTTTCTAGATATTGAATTTTTTCGCATAAATTAGGCAACCCCACCAACATTTTGAAAAATCGAATTTTCATAATTAGACTTATGTGACAATGTTCATACTTCATCAAACATTGAATGAGACATTGAACTTTTCAGAAATACACCCAGCGGAACATTTTTACGTACATTCTTTACAAAATTGAATTTTGAAATAAGAAAACGCGGCGATTTATTTTAAATGACAACTACCAAATATTTTTATCTTATAGAATGTAGAATTGAAATCATCGTTAAACGCCATTGGGTGTCCCTATACCTAAAATGTACCCTTTTCCGATTATTTCATGTTTTTCGAGCTCTTGCTGCAAAGCGATCCTTTGACAATACATTCATTTGATGTGAATTGGGTTGCCTACCTGGGTTTGGGGTTGCCCATTGGATTGTGTAACTTAGGTTGGTTGATTTCGTATTTATGGTGAAAAATTAATGCAGGTACAGTGCATTCTCGATAATCCGCAGTAATTAAAACGGACCCAATTCGGATTACTGAAAAAGGTGGATTACTGAATTAAAAAAAAACTTACAACGTTCATAACAAAAGAATACGTGTACAAATAAACTGTATTATCAAATAAACTATTGAAAATACTTTGTAATTTTTGTTTGTCTTACAGTTTTTTTCACTTAAGACATATGCACTGAGATTACAATGAGACGTAAATTTAATATTCGGTGTATGGCGGTTTTCTGATAATTAAGGATACGGATTAGGGAAAATGCACTGTATCATTTGGAAGTCGAATTATCAACATATTTCACATGTTTAGTTCTTGACAACGTTAACAAGTCCTTACTGTGTTCTAAACTGGTAACTAATAATTACTCCAATGTTGATCAATAGTAAGTAGAACGAAAGATTTTCAGGAAAAACGGATTTCATCCTTTTAAACGACATTTTAAATGTGGCAAGATATTTGGAAGTCCTAAGAATCGTGGTGGCAGACTTTGTAGAGACATTAACGTTAAATGAACTACAATCGTTTTGGTACCAATTAGATGGAGCTTCGGCGCACTGCACTGCTCATGTGACACATGAATTGATAGTCAACTTCGAAGGTAGACAGATGGTTTTGATGATTGGAGCCATGGAACTGGCCTGCAAGATCGTCAGACCCCACTGCGATGGATTTTTATCTATGGGATCACATCAAAACCACTGCATTCTACCAAAGTAAAATACAGCCGAGAAGAATTGGAAAATCGAGTTCAAGGAGCTTTTGATGCATTAGATCCGATTCAAATTCGAAATGCAACTGTCAATGGAGTCCAATCAAGAATTTTGATTTGTTTAGAAAGAAATGGAGAACGATTTTCTTTTGTAATTTATCTTAATTAGTAATTTATGTCTCGGTTAATGAAGTATGAACATTATCACATAAGTCCAATCATGAAAATTCGATTTTTAAAAATGTTGCTGGGGTTATTTTGCATATGCTTCAGTGGTTCCCATGATTTATAAAATTGGATTGTAACCGTATAAATTTTGTTCTATTATGCGGCGGCAAATTCTGATATTTTTCGTTAAATATCCTGCACGTTCTACTTACTATTTGTTGGCGTTGACCATGGATAACAACATTGGAGTAATTATTAGTTGCCATTTTAGAACACACGGTGTCAACAAGGTCAACGTTGTCAAGAACTAAACATGTGAAATATTGATTTTTCACCCTAAATATGAAATTAGAGAAACCTAAAATACACAAACGTCAAAATTGATAACTAATTGGTAGGCAACCCAATTTACAACGAATGAATGTATTGTCAAAAGACCGCTTTTGCAGCAAGAACTCGAACAATCTTAAATAATCGGAACGGATACATTTTAGGTATAGGGAAACCAAATACCGTTTAACGTGTATTTTAATTATACATTCGATAAGATAAAAATAATTGGTAAGTGCCATTTAAAAAAAAATCCGTTTTTGTCATTTAAACTTTTCTTATTTCAAAATTCAAATGATACCTGCACTGATTTTCCACCCTAAATATGAAATCAACGAACCTAAGATACACAAACGTCAAAATTGATAACTAATTGGTAGGCAACCCAACTTACAACAAATGAATGTATGGTCAAAGGATCGCTTTTGCAGAAAGAGCTCGAAAAAATCTTAAATTAAATAATCGGAAAAGGATACATTTTAGGTATGGGAAACCCTAATACAGTTTAACGAGGATTTTAATTCTACATTCGATAAGATAAAAATAATTGATAGGTGACGTTTAAAAAAAATCACATTTTGTCATTTAAAGTTTTATTTCAAAATTCAATTTTGTACATCCGACTAATGGTTAATGAATATTATGATCATTATCGCATAAGTCCAATTACGAAACTTCGATTTTTCAAAATGTTGCTGTGGTTGCATAATTTTTGCGAAAAAATATCTCAAAAACGATTAAGTTTAGCCCTGGCAAACGTATTGGCAAACGAAAGTTGTTGAAAATTGAATGTAGATTAAGAAAAAAATTGAAAAAAAACCGGAAAGATATAAATATAATAAATAAGAAAAAAATTCTGGTATAACCGGAACCGCCAGCTTATTGAAAATATTTTTATCTTTTAGTTCTCCTCCTATTCAAACCCAAATATTCAGACTTCTAGCTTTATCCGTTCCCGATATATTTCTAATGGACGGTCTACGGTAGACCCCCATTTACTAAGAAATGAGAAAGACAGAAAGAATCCACCTTTCTTAAGGAAGATTTTTTTGGGCCCATAGAGATAGCAAATATTTGAGCTATCAAGGAAATAGGAATTTCTTGCGAGCAATGAGTTAAAATTTAGAACATACAAGTAAAAAGCGTTCTAAAATACAAACCTACAATAGAATCTTGATTTTTTGAGATTTTCCACGAAAATTTAATAATTCGTAAATGAAGAGGCAAAATTGATTCTTTCTCAACGGAGGTCCTTTCTGGTCCTCTGAGAACAATGCATTTTCAATTTGGACTCAATGGCTTTAAAATTGTTTTTTTTTCTTTCAAATAGATAGGAACATCCTTGCAACCACTGACTTAAAATTTAGAACATACTATCTTTAGGAGACAAGTAAGAAGCGCCCTAAAATACAAACGTAATGGAATCAGGATTGTTTGAGATTTTCGACGAAAAGCTATCAATGTTCCGTCCACATCTGAGCGGAAATTCATTGCTTCAGGTGTTTCCTTGATGGCAATCGTTTTGAAAAACGTTTTATTTAGGGTATATTGCGAAATTTCCGTGTTACGTTTTTGGTTCCGAACATCAAAGTTATGCTGTTTGATTCTTTTAGACAACCATCCATCCGTTTCTATTTTTGCTGTAAATTATCCTTTTGGGCAAGTGTTTATGGTAGCCGTTGCTCAAAAAATGGAAAATGAAAAATCTTGCTACAGACTTTGTCTAAATTTTGTTTATGAATACTACTACTTGAACAAGATAGTTTTAGTATCCTGTTTTTCACGACTACAATCAATTAACTTTTTGATTGATAGGGTGACTCGAGTAAAAGTTGAGATATCTGAATTAGTCGGTTTGTGGTACCAATCTGTGGTTATCTTGTTATTTTCAAAAACATAATCCAACGTCATCATGGCAAGGAAAAGGTTTAAGTAATGGGGAACCCATAGGAGTGCCAAAGATCTGTTTAAAAAATTGTAATTGAAAGAAAGCAACTATTATTTGAAAAACAACGATACAACATCAAAAGACAAAAGAACGCGAAAAAACTAAAATATTGAAACTGATTGTCAAACGAGAAGGAATCGACTTAATTGTGAAAGACGATGGTGTGGTCTGTGCAGTTTTTGAAGAAAGTCGTGACGTGTATTGAATGCCAAGAGCAAAAATTCACATTTTTAGCAACAAAATTTCAAAGGATTTTTAGCATATTTATTTTGAAATTGGCATTTCAGTTAATACGTATAATTAATTTTTAGTAATCTACTGGAACTTTTATTATTACAAATAGTTATTAAGCAGGTTAATGAATGCGGGATTCACAGCCCCATGAAAAAATAAAAGAAATTAAGTAGAAAACCAATTAGTGCTTATAAATTTAAAACTATTAATCTACTTATTTAAAAGTTGGCACAGTATTGTTATTAATGGACGATATTTTTAGATAATAATCATAAAGATTATTCATTCGGGGAATCGACATCGCGTTTAACTCTCTACAAATTTTACGACTGTTTTGATATTTGGGACGTTAATTCCTTATTTTTCATCAACAGTACAATTCTCCTCCAGCACTGGACATAGGTACTATCTTTTTTATTTTGAAAAACCGTGTCTCATGGTTTTTCACAACCAATATGCAGTGGAGCACCTTCAGATGAAATATACGAGAAATTCAAAGATGTAATGATGCATAGGTTATCATATATACAAAACCGCTGTTAGTTCGCATGTGGCGGTAATATTCAGAAATTTTCGGTTTACAGTTCAGAACATATAACAAAAAATGATCCGCGAAATCTGTGGCGGAACTTTAGTAGGCTTTCAAGGATATAGCGCTTATATTTTCAATAAGCCTTGGGAAAATTTCCCTTCAACCTTTACCATAGTGCTCTTAGGTAACAGTTTCAGACGTATGCTCATAGAAACTTATTTACTTATTTTAGTGGACTGAGTATACCATCTAAGTTTGTCCTTTAGTTTTCAGTGTGCTCTTCTATGGCCACTATATACAGGATGTCATCATCATCATCATATACAGGATGTACTGTAGACCGTCCATTAGAAATATATGGGGCACGGGTAAAGCTAAAAGTCTGAAAATTTGGATTTGAATATGGTAGGAAGGGAACTACTAGATAAAAATATCAACCGGCAGTTCCGGTTATACCGGAAATTGACAACAGCTTTGTTAATTTAAATGAAATGACGCCAATTTCATTATTTTTTTCTTACTCTTCAGTCAATTTTCAACAACTTTCGTAATACGTTTGCCAGGTATAAACTTAATCGTTTTAGAGATCTTGAATTTTTTCGCAAAAATTATGCAACCGTAGCAATATTTTGAAAAATCGAATTTTCCCAATAAGACTTATGCGATAATATTCATACTTCATTAACCATTAGTTGAGACATTGAACTTTTCAGAAATACACCCGGCGGGACATTCTTACGTACATTCTTTAAAAAATTGAATTTTGAAATAAGAAAACTGAAAACTGAAATGACAAAAAGTGATTTTTTTAAATGACACCTGCCAAATATTTTTATCTTATCGAATGTAGAATTAAAATCCTCGTTAAACGGTATTTGGTTTCCTTACACCTAAAATGTATAATTTTCCGATTATTTAAGGTTTTTCGAACTCTTGCAGTAAAAGCGATCCTTTGACAATACATTTATTTGTTGTAAATTGGGTTGCCTACCAATTAGTTCTAAATTTTGACGTGTATGTAACTTAGGTTATTTAATTTCATATTTAGGGTGAAAATGAATGCAGGTATCATTTGGAAATCGACTTATAAAGATATTTCACATGTTTAGTTCTTGACAACATTGACAACTCCGTACTGTGTTTATGAATTTGTTTCTTATTCACGGTAGATGTAAATAAATAGTTAGTAGAACGTGCAGGACTTTTAACGAAAAATATCCAAATTTGTCGCCGCGTAATGGAACAAAATTCAGAAGGTTACAATCCAATTGAAATATTACAGGTTTCATAACTATAATTAATCAAAAGATGATATTTTCACCACTCAACGAGTTACCAATATCAAAAATAATGCATTTATTGAATAATATATTTAACTCATCTGGATCTAAGTCATTAATTAAGTTACCATTCTCTTCTGATCTATTGGAGTTTATGGAGAATTGATGAGCTCACATTGCTCGAGGACGATTATTTGGTGTTTTCATGAAATTTGCAATAGCACCGGCCTTCACCGAAGCTAATGCTCTTTTATAGTTTGAACGATACTAATTTCTTACACACCAAGCAGTTTCCTAAGTGATTCATTTAACCATTTAATGCTGTCATCTCTACATCTAGTCCTTTGCTCTCGCATGGAAAAAGCTTTTTGAATTGCATTCAAGTTTCCAAGAAAAACATCAATGTTTTCATTTGCATCGAAAGTAGGGCTACTTAAGAAACTCAAACAGCTTAAATTGTTGAAAATATTGCAAAAAACATAATTAGTATTAACACTGTTCACTAGTCCAGGTTAATACTAATTATGTCTCAAGTTGCTAATAATATTGTCTAAGCAATTTCTTTGCCTTTTCTATTGATTGAAAGTTGATGCCCAAATTCGTCCAGAAAAGTAGGAGACTCGTTTGTCAATAATTTGTAGATTCAACAACCTTTGATAAAATCTTCAAAAAGTTGTCGAAATTTCCTAATTTAATATATTAATATTTAGAATGCTGTATGTGCTATCACAACACCCGTTTTCACAATCCTCAGCATCGAAACAATGTGTCAGGGTTTTTTGATGTTTCTACATAAATAAGATTGATAAATACAGAATGTTTTTACTTATTACCTTCTATTTAGTTTGCAAAGTGATACAATTTATGACACAATTTATTTTTATTGCTTAAGATGTATTGCTATTTTATTCACACGATTTTCATTTATCTCGTAGTTACTGTCATAGAAATACACATTTGCATAGTTCTGCTGTTTACAAGAAGATCATACAATGAGCTTTTAAACTGGTACATACTGTGGCCAAAGATGTTGTTGTTAGAGTAGGGGATACTTAGGATAATTAAATTAGCGTAGTTGTAACAACAATTCAAGTTTTTTTTTCTAGTTTTGATATGATAAGGTCTTTCTGGTCATATCTGCTTTTTAACGACTGAATTTCCATTGTGTCTTTATTTGACTGCAGCTCTCCGCCAGTTCTTAATTCTGCGATGATATTTTCGACGGAATCTAAATTTATAATAATAGATTCTACGCCACTTATTATTGCAATATTATAACTTGTATTTAATTTAGTGGTCTCCGGTTTATGATTGCTGTGATCGGTCGTAAGTTTGGTTTTTAAGATCGGGGTTTAGCATTCATTTTTCAAATCGAGGATTTCTATTCGAATCCATCTTTGTATCCGTCTTTAAATTTAGAAACAGATTTCGATTGATTGATGGATTAATTAAAACAACGCCATTAAAAAGACCCATCAAAGACCTTTATTGAAGATATAGAAAATCTATCGTAAATTTCTATCTACTGCAATCAACTTTTTGATGATAGGAAAGTGACTCTGAGGAATTTATGTTTCATACATTAAATTAGGTCAGATAAAAAAACAATAAAAGATAATCATTTTTGTAATCAGGGATGCAACGGAATTCCGTCGTCAGCTATTTAGAAAATATTGAATCTTCTTAAAATGGAGCCACAAACATATAAAAAGAAATGGGACATCAAGGTTGATTTTTATTTATTACTATAGTTCCCCCCATTTACTTTATCTTTTTGCTAAATAATCTTATTCCATACCCAAATCAAGTCATACTGGGGAAGGTAACTCTATTTGAAAGCCCATTTGTCCACTTTTTATATTTTGTAACTTATTTAGTCTGGCACCGCGTTATTTTCTTGTGATCGTGTAAGAAGAACTGTAGAAGAAGGAGTGGAGAAGAAGATCTGTTTGTCCAAGTACTCATTATGTAGAGTTACTGATTGGAAGGTTTCAATTTTGTTGCAAATCAGATGCTAGAAATCCGAAAAAGCAATAACTCCTGTTGTCAGAAAATCATCATCGTAGGTATCTAATGACAGGTTTTGCACAGGTCAATTGGAAATTGATCACGATGTTTAACCTGCGCACGGTTTCTTCATTTTCCATTGTCCAGTTTGAGCTTATGTTCGATCTCCGCATTTTCTGGAGGCCTTCCTCATTGAGCACTTGTGGCATTTGAAGTCACGGTGTACTCGTCGGAGGTAGGATTTCAATTCTACCATTTTTATTAGTTAAAAACTTCACTATCCCATAGGCAGGGAGTGATTCCGTCATTAATCTATGATACCGCCGGAAGTCAACTCAAATTATGAGTCGTAAATCTTGCGGCACGGTAAACTTCCATTTAAAAGCTTTTCGTCGGTCTTAAACTTCAATCCAACAACCTCAGTCGGGGAAATGAAATTCCTCGTACAATTAATCAACTTTGTTTCAAGCCGACGTCTTCTTTTCCGCCTCGAAACAATAATAGAGACCTTCCTAACGTCAGCCCTCCTAGATACTGCCTCTAATGTGCATGATTAAGCTGCGCCTATCTCGAGCTGTTCCCTGAAGACCACGCGAGTATGTTATTAGCTGGCGAGATGGGGCCTTTGCCGACTGCAAGAACCTGGTACTTAGCGCCGATTTTTGTTCCCGCAGTCTCGGAGAACCGTTTGCCTCTAAAACCAATAACTGTGCGCCGCGCGCACAGCAATCTTATTTGCGGTAACGCATGACCAGTTCGTTATGGACCCTAGGTTATGGCCGGCAGGAGGAAAATTTCTAAAGCCATAGGTGGACTGGTACCGCGATCGGTTATTGGCAATTAATTTCTTTCCAACAGTAGATGTATAGTTTTTGAAATCCGTGTGGTACCCCTGCAGCGGATAAATAGTGCGCGAGTTTTACAGGTCGTCAGCTGAAGAGTAACAGTATTTTATAAACGAATTTCTATTCGTTCTCCTACTTTTCCGAGTTCCTATCATGATGTGTATTGTTCTATATCTGTATGTATCTTCAAATGGTAGATCTTTGATGATAGGCAAGATGGCGGAATTGACGTCACTGGATGAAGATTATTGGCCAGGTTAACACAAAATCTTGGCAATGGCATAAACTAAACCAAGCATCTCCAACCAGATATGTATATCTTAAAATAGTAGGTCTTTGGATGAAGAATCAGTCACTGGGTGAAGATTGTTAAGCAGTTGATCAGATGTGACCAGTGACCATTTTCCAGGTTAACACAAAATCCTGGCAAGCCTACAAACTAAACCAAGCATCGCCAACCATTTCTTCTCATCGCCTGCCAACTTCTAGCTTTCCCAGCCAACATCTGCCGGTAATGAAATCCGAATTGTATCCCGAGCGTTTTTCCTGCATGCCCCGGAGTCTTTCATCTCGCTTTCTTCCGCCAATGCCGTGCCATGTCGGAGACCCGCGGTTCGTGCCACGCGATGCAGTAGAGAACACACACACACATACACAGCTCGCGCAGAGTTTCAAGGTTAGTTATGCAACGTTAGGCATTGTAGTGTAGTAGTGCGCTCGGCGGGCACACATAGAGCGCGGACGGCGGGGGGAAAGGGCCGTACAGGTGCATGAGAATGCATCTGCTGCGCTAGCCGGAGAGCTACCATGCCATCATGGTCGGGGTCCCCCCTAGAGCCGTGCACGTCGCCCCATTGTTGTGATTATTCAATGTCACTCTCTGTGAAATGAATTATGGAACGGCGTAACCGCGGAGAGCAGCGGTCGGCGATGGGACACTGGGACTATTCAGTGCCTCTGTCGCGGTCTGTTCGTTCTGTAGCGGCGGCCGCGGAAGCAGGGATTTAATAGGAACTACGGTAGAAGCAGCGGTGGAGAATGAGTGGAACAGATTTGCAGTTTGCCATTGTAAACGTGGTGGAAGATGAGCGACCATTGTGTCGGGATGGCCACCGAAGATTAAAGTCCCGGAGAGGTGTCGTTAGAAAGAAAAGCAACACTGAGAAAACATTCCTAGCAACGCTAGAAATGAGAATGTCATCATCATATACTCCTTCTGAGAGAGATCATCCTTGTAGACCTTTAGTCCTTGGAGACTTCAATTGTAGCACTGGTTGTCAGTAGAACTGTTTGATGAAGAAAAAGTACTGGTGGCCGAAGAGACCAAAAAGTCTTTGCTAAACCAGCAATCAAGAAACGTAAATAAAAACAGTACAGAAAGACAATGGTAGCAATTCTAGTAGAAAGAAGTGAAATCGCTCAAAAGATACGGTGGATAAAGAAGTTGTAGCAGGTAACCCGTAGCAAGGCAAATGTTTGAAAATGTTAGGGGGTCGAATTTTCAAATTGTCACCCTGTATAAACGATTCTGCATGAAATTTAGTTGATTTTTGAAATATAAATGTTCTGCTTTGTAATTTCAAGAATGTACCAAAAGATGCATGCAACATTTACCCTACAATGATTTTTGAGTAAAAAAAACTGTTTTCGATAGTCATCTCTTCCCTGGTAATGTCCTTTCTTAGTACATACCTACTTACAAGGGAACACAGGCAAGTGTGTCTCACCGATTTAAATGAAACTTGGTGGGTTTATAGACTGATGTGGTGTAAAGACAACGGTAACCTTTTTAGCTGTGGAATCGCCCGTTTTCGGGGGGTGGTGCGCTCTACCGGCAACACAACCCTTCGTTATTTGCTTTAATATCTCCAAAACTCTAAAACATATTAGAAAAAAGTTAGGATAAATATTTAACTGTTTTAGTAGTACTAAAGGATAGCGACAATAGTTTTCTTCTGACAATTATTGTTTACCAGCAACAACCCTCCCTCCCCCATAT
>JAWQRJ010002138.1:0-14122 GCA_033557515.1 Diorygopyx duplodentatus | reverse complement strand
GTGTGAAATTGAACTCTATAAAAAACATACATAAGTATTTTAGTGTGGTAGATGGAAGAAATCCGTTGTAACTCTACCTCGATTGAGCCATTGAGAGAACCATTTTAATTTGAAAAAAATCTGAACGAACTTCCCCTATCTAATTATTTTAGGGTTTTTGTAAGTTACTTTTATTGTGACAACAATTTTCCTCAAGTATCAAACCCCCTCAAAGTAGAAATTTAATGATCTATCGGGATTAAAATGGATCTTCATTAATTCAGACCTTAGTCTACATAATATCATCCAGATCAGTGCACAGCGTTTTTTATTAAAAAAAATCACTAGACTATATTTTTGTGTTAATTATTTTATTAATTATACACATATTTTTTAATTAATGCCAAAATTTGAAATAGTTGTAAAATGCCTTAAGTATCCAATGACAATTAATCTAAATATTTTTTATTCGATATTCCGCAAAACGTGTCGTTAGTTGTAGTTTTCTTAAATTCTTGTTGTTAAATAAATATATTAAGGTCCGATAAATAAACTTAGATAATAATAAATATACTTAGATAATTTCACATTTTACTTAACAAGTCATCTGGTGTGTTAGTCGCTTTCTTGGTGCCTTCTAATTCCACTAGGATGTCCATTCTTCTAGATTTTCTTACCTCGTGTATTTGTTTCATATTTTCTGTTTGTATTTTGGTAAAAACATCATTGGTAAAAAATGCGTTTGTTATACAGAGTGTCCCAAATTCGATGCTCACCATTGGTATCTTGGAAACGGTAAGAGTTACAGACTCGGTTAAATGGAACAATATGGCGGTGTTTATCTAAGCTCAGGTTTAACTAAGTTCAGACCTTCTTTTGTTTTTCCAAAAAAATGCATCTCCTACTAGATATCCAGAAAAACTGAAAATCGTCATTTTCTTCAAATGTGAATATTTTCCATATTGTTTATCGTATCAAAAAAAATCGAGGGAAAAAATTGTAAGTATCAAAACATTCTGTAGTATTGATAATAAAAATATGTTTTACCTTGCACCAGTTTCGAGATATGACCCAAAGTTGTATTTTTTTAAATTGATCATTACATCACACTATCCATGATTGAAACACAAGACTACACATCTGTCAATAATATTGTTAAACCGCTCTCGTGTCATAAGTTGTAGTTGCCGTCAATTATTATCGTGTTTATTTTTACCACGTTTATTGTTACAATGTTTATTGTTATCATGTTTACTGTTACCATGTTTATTGCTTCCATGTTCATTGTTACCATATTTATTGCTTTCATGTTTCCTTTTTTTGCAATTAATTGACGTACTAAATTTGAGCAGAACTGTTTTTTTCAGAAAATCTTTTTTCTTTATATCTACTAAAGCACAAAAGACAATAAATGCCAGATGTGCAGTCTTTTGTTTTGAAAACAAAATATAGTTCTTAATCATGGATATTGTAATGTAGGTTAAAATCTGTGGAATATGATTTTTCTTCATATCTCCTAAACTAGGAGATATGAAGAAAAAATAAATACCTAAGATATATAATATCCTAAGATAAATACCTCAAGTAATTTAATAATGTCAAAATCAACTATGGTTTCCATTTAAAAAAAAATACAACTTTGGGTCATATCTCGAAACTGGTCCAAAGTAAAAAATATTTTTATAATCTATGCTGCGGAATATTTTGATATCTACAACTTTTTCCGTCGAAATTTTTTGGTACGATAATATGGAAAATATTCACATTTGAAGAAAATAAGAATTTTCAGTTTTTTCAGGATATCTAGTCTGTAGCTCTTACCGTTTCCAAGATACCAATGGTGAACATCGAATTTGGGACAGCCCGTATATTGATTGACTATGACAGTTAGTCAAAGTACATAAGCTTGAATAACAAACTGTTCTCTAAACACTAAGTTCTCTCCTAACTTAAGAGCTATCTTCTTAAGTTATCATGTATTTGTTTACTGATTGATTAAGTATCTTTTCATACTCAACATGTGTTTATTTATCGCTCGATTTAACAATAGATCTAACTAATCTATTTAGGAAGTAAATAAGTTGGGTTTCAATGAGTAATGAAAAATAATTGTTCCTGCAGTGCTTTTTCAGCAATATTTACCGTAATTTTCTCAGTTTTAAATATCGTGTAGGGTTTTTATATACATATTTTTATAAATATACACGTGTATATTTTTGAAACTACTTAATGTTGGGTTGGCGTGATTTTAAACTACTTTCTCGCGTAGTGTTTGAAATTCTCGCCATTAGGCGAACATTTTGTTATTAAGTGAGTATTATTGAATCAATTAAGCATCAAAGTATATGGATGGCTCAGCATGGATGGCAACCACTCTGAGCCATCCATATACTTTGGTGCATCTATTGTTACACAAGCCATACCTCATGGTGCTGTGCTTTCGAGTAATCGCCCCTTCATTTACGAATCTATGGATTGACATTTCGCCGTTAATTGCAGCCAACATCTTCAAAACTAACTAGTTACCTCACCAGTTAGTCGATCGCACGAAAGCCCAGGAGTATGAAGTGTTCTTCATTTAATTCCCAATGGAAGAATACAATTGTTTTAAAAATTCTTGAGCTATTGCGAATCGTCTCACAATATTCTGAAAAAAAAAATAGAAACTTTGTAAAAGTCTTTGTTTTGAACTTTTTTCTAGCATTGGTGAATAAAATCATCTTCCAAAGTTTGTGCCACACTAACTATTAAGTTGAGTTACTGTTTGCGTAAGAGTTATTCTATTTATTATACTTCACATTTTAACCAAAAGATTCTATGCTAAGCATTTGTTAAATTATAAGCTAATAGAATAAATGTAATTGCAAGAAGATTGCCGTAAACAAAAGCAAATTCTTTTCTATTCTCTAACTGTTTCTAACTAATATTACAACACACAAATTACACTTTACCATAATAAACATTCACATAATTAACCATAACATTTCGTAAACGTAAACGCCACAATTAAGCACAATATCTTGCCGAAAATCGCATAAAGTCCTAATTGAATACAAACGGCCTTGTAGCAAAATGTACGTAACGCCCCCGTTGGCAAACATTATGAGAATGAAAACGTTAACAATAAGCTACCGTTGCTGCACTTTTTTCCATTTTTTTTTCGTAATTCTGCCGTTCGCAATAGAGCAACAGTAGACTTGAGCAATGGATGCTTTATAAGTGTACTGCATTGCTGAGGTGCCTATATTTTAATGTTCTAGAAAGCAATTTTCCGCTGTCACGTCTAAAACTCATATAAAACCGAAGAAAGGACACCATTGGTCCCATTCCTGCAGAGCGCGTAATGGTATTGCCGTATAATTGTGTTAATGGCTTGATTTGGATGGTTATTAGCACACTTGAACTTACAAGCAATTGTTTAAAAAAAATGAACTGGTAGTGGAATGAATATTTGTAAAAAGAACAGAATCGTGTAAATTGGGGCAAACATAATAATAATTAATGTGCCCCTTAAATTTTACAAAGAATGTAACACTAACAAACGAATTTTACGAAAACTAACTCTCCGAATTTTTTACAGTATTTTTAAAATCTATGGAGAAGCTTGGAAGAAAAATAATTTGAGATTTATATTCTTAGAGCTATTCAATGAGATTTTCTCTTGAAAATTACATACGCAGTCACTTAATGTAGAACACCATAATGATCAGCTACACAAGCAGGTTATTATGGGGCAAACATGATTACTATTAAGCAATAAAGAACATAAGAAAAATTATCTTGTTTAATATAGAAAGTATAAACAATTTAATTTATGGTAAATAGTATCCTGTTCTATAATTTTCAAAGTATCAGTTCGATTCGTTTCAGTTGTGATACAAGAATTTAGTGCTAAATGTGAATGTGTACTTAGTAACTAAACCAAGTTAGTAAGTTAATTAAATGGTTGTTTAATTTTCGTAAATATTCTTGAGAATAAACTGGTGTAACGTATAGATTTTTCGTAACAGGCTACAGGAATATTTTTTATAGTGGCAAATTATCTATTTATTTTAAGGGGAAACGAATACTGCAGAAGCAAGATATGCTACCGGAACTGTTATTGTGTTAATTTTCAGTTACTTATGCTACCGCAGTGAAGTCACAAAGACAAGGGACACGCTTTCATACGTATTAGTAAATAAGCAATTACTTGCGTGTTTTCCGTAATATCACTTTCTTAGAAATCACAATTTCATCAAGAATTTCTCGGCAATATTACCCGAAAAGGCAACATCATATACACAATTTACTACCTGCTCCGTTGGATACTGGCAGTGATAGGAAATTGCCGCCTATTGAATCTAAATTCAATACCGGATACTCATAAAATACCAAATAAATCCCTGAAGATTTTACGTCTGTATTTCGCACAACTAACTGGAAGTAACGCAGTGTACGCACTATAAGATACTTGGCATAAAATACGGCGCTCACGCGGAATTCCTGCAAGCGGTTTGTTCCACCGACTGCGGAAGTTCGCAGGGTAAGTGAGCCTGGGACCACTTGATGTTAATTAGAGAGTAGGCAGCATACTCTCTGTACTCGAACCGGTGGTTACGTAAGGTCGCGTGGTCTTGTGGGGATAATTTGACTGGTTTAAGGTGACATTTTTGTCGATCGCGGCGTTCTTTAACTGGTACTCGTGGCACGCGAAGGCATTTGTAACAAATCGAAGTATATTTTATGAGCAGAGTTTGGAGGAATTCTATAAATGAGGAAATGGTGCAATCGAGGGAAATAGAGACCGTTAATGAAGTAACCCATCAAAATTGACAGGTTAGAAGCAAAGAATGATCCAAATAGATATTGCAAGATAGTTCTTATGTACGTTCCGTTGCGCAATTATTGTTTTGTTGTGTTGTTCTTCAGCGTAGATACCTCAATTTTTATTTGGTTAGAATTGTCAATTAAACTGTTTAAAAAATAAAATATTAGAACTGTTAAGCTCAGAAATTTACTGGTCATATATAAGATTTTTCGTCACTCTTTTCCATTTCGTAACTCAATTGCAAGGGAGATATCAAATTTGGACATTTGAATTCTTTAATTAGTGCATCCAAATTTGAAAATTTGAATTATCTAATCTGATTGGGGAACGACTCGTTGATGGCTCATTAACTTGACAGCAATTCTTTTGCTCCGACCATACACTCCCCACACTCCAAAAATATAACGTTCAGTTTTTGATCTATCCAGAGTTCATACATGCACTTGCTATTTCCAATCAGAAAATTAAAGACATAGGTATTAACTTTGAGGCTAACTATTAGAATCTGTAATTTTGCGGTGGCTTTTCTTCAGTATTTTGTTTTTTATGCACAAAGTGATGATGTTAATGCTTTAGAAGAATCATAGGAGTGTATCTGGATGGAGAGTAGGACGTATCTGCTGTTGAATGTAAGTTACATCTAACAAATTAAAATAATCAATCTTCTAACGACTTCGGTACCCAAAATATAGAACACGTTTGATCACCATTTAACTAGTGAATTAGGTAGATCTTATTGAAAAGGTAGATCAATACATCTCCATAGCAATGTTGGCCAAATAAGACTGTGTAGATCAGGGATGTCCAACCTTTTGGGTCGTCCGGGCCACATTGGATTGGGTTAGGTTTTCGTGATATCCGTTGTTACATAATTTAAATTGTAAGAGGTGCGATTGCCGTTTAAGATAGAGATTATATTTGATATCCATATGCTATGTAATATCCATTTGCGATTACTAATATAGGGACTCGACATATTCAAATATACAACTTCACTATTTTTTAAAATATGTTTATTATAAAAGTAAAAGAAAATAGGGCAGCATAAAACTAGTGGGATATTTAACATTGTTTTTAGAAATTAAAGCATCAATATTTTGTTCGATGGAAGTAGTTGCAATTCTCAGTGAATTTTCAAGGTGCTCATCAGATATTTTTATTCTACTCATACTCTTAGTGTGCTTTGAAAATAATTATTCGCGAATGTATGTGCTGTCAAAAAGCGATGTCATAAATAAGACGTGATTGTGAAGTAAAGGATATTTGTCTCTGGGAAGATAGGATTTATAAAAATCCAGTAAACAGACATGATCAAATTTATCTTTAAATTGGATGTCACATTGCAGCTCTATACTTTCAATTTGAAAATTAGCAGGTAATATATGTCAACTGAAAAAGGAGTCGCAAATATAGAAAAAGTTTTTCCGGAAATCTTGAAACCTGTTTTCACATTGTTGTATCAAATCAAAAATCAAGGCTGCATATTTTTCACTGTTCACCGGACCGTGTTTAGCCAACGTGGGGAAATGTATAAAATTGTTCGCCTTAATTTCAGATTGCCATAATTTCAGTTCCATTTGGTACGCAGTTATAGTTTCAAACATTGTACTGATACGTTAGTTTTTACTTTAAAAACGCATCTCATCGTCAAGTTCTGAAACACATTTTTCTTTTGATACCATGAACAATTTGATTTCATATAGCAAATCATAAAATCTTTTTAACATTTGGCCTCGACTTAGCCACCTTACTTCTGTAAAATAAATGATATCACCACAGTCAGCATCCAAACTTTTAAGAAATTCCTGGATTTGGCGATGATTCAATCCCCTGGCCCTTATAAAATTCACTGTCTTAATAACGATTTGCATTACGTTATCCATTTTCAGAGCTTTTTCGCATAAATTATCTTGATGTACTATGCAATGATACTTCATCAAACGTGAGTTTTGAGCGTCAATTGCGTCGTCTTCAATTAATTTTACGCACCTCTCTTTTACCCACCATCGCTGGCGCACCATCAGTAAGTATACCAGATATATTGACAATGGACAAAGAAAATCACTCTAACGTATTTTTTACTGCTTCGTATAAATTTGCTAATTTACGGCACTAAAGAAGCCATTTCCTCAGTGACATGTTGAGCCTACCTATTTTCATCATTTCTTGGTGGCAAAACACACTTAAAAAAATATTTATGAAAAAAAAATTACTTTTTTATGATAATTTAAAATTAGTTGTTGGGCCACATTCGTAGCCGTCCTGGGCCGGCCACCCCTGGTGTAGATTGTCCACAGGCTTATGCAACGAAACTCTGTTCTTCAAATTGAACACTGAAAAGCAAAGAAAGCCGCAATAATTTGTTCATATACCTTTGATGCAATGTTTGCAAATGGATTTTATTCCATGTTTATTCGTTCTTATGATACATTCATATGATTTATTTCCACCGTTGTGTGATAGAAAACAAAGTTTTCTATTACGTGTTTTACTCAACAAAATCCAGATTAAAGCATTTTTGGGGAATCTATTTGAACAGTATTTCAAACCAGAAGATAGGTACAGCTGTGCGAAAATTGAAAATGTTCAAAAGTCTTTTCTACCGGTACAGTACTCCGAAAGCCCAGAAGTACTTTCGAAGTTTTATCCTGTTGGCAGGACAAAGTTCTGCCAACTACGACATAACGTATGAATAACAAAACCGAACTAAACAAATTATGCGATTCAAATATACTAGAAACTAAAAAAGTAATAACAATAAAAGTAAGGAATTTTTCTGAAATATTAAAACATCTTCTTTAAAGAATTTTTTTTGTCAAGGAAAAAATCGTCTCCGAGGTGGCGTTCGAACTAATGTCTGCCATTTTCCGGGCGGACGCTCTAACCTTTGAGCTGCAGACCCGGGTTCGAACCCCATCCCGAAGACGATGTTTTTCCTTGATAAGAACATCTTTTGTGGTTTGTTTACTTCTAATATAGAGTAAACAAAGAGTAATCTGTGTTTCCTACACAATAAAATTCGATATCTATTTGACGACGGTTATCAATGTGCTTCCGCTGTGAAAACAAGTTTGTGTCAAACGTGCACCAGCAATAGGTGCAAGTGTTCAAGGAAAGAAATCCCAAAGAGACGGAGTAGGTCCCGCATAGCTCAAAGATTAGAGCGTCCGCCCAGAAAGCGCAAAACACAGCTTTTTTCAATTATAGCTATTATAATTAACTTTCGAGGTTCACCTTCCTAACACTGGCGAATAGCCTCTCTGGTGATAACAAAGTCAGGCAGGCTCAATTGGATACATTCAATTTCTCTAAATCTGATCAGTCTCAACGTTGGGCAATTTTCAATGCAAAACCTACATTCGACACATCTGAGATGATTACGCAGTATATACGCTTACTACAACTTGTAGCTTTCTTCTATTCATTTCCCAATGTCGCATAACCATCTTTGCCATGAAGAATGAAGAAACCATCGCCCTGGTACTCTCCAGTACTCTCCGACCAGTCGGATATGGTTGCTTTTGCATGCAGCACGATCTTGCTGCCAAAAAAAGGAATCCATTTTTTGGCAGCAAGATTATGATCCCAATATCAGCCTCTGATATTGGGATCGGTTGAATTCTGACCAGTGGTGCAGTGGTGGTCAACGTAATTTTTTTAAAAGAAACTAGCGATATAGAGTAAAATAATAAATTAAATGTTTAGAAAAATTGGTAAATTGATTAATTAATAATATGTACGCAGATAAAAAGAAAAAGTATTAAATTTAATTTACAGTAGAAAAATAAAATTACATAAATATTTATTTTTTCTTATTAAAAGGGTGTCTGAGGGAACGGTAAATATGTGAATATTGTTTTCCAATTTATCATTAAGTAGTCGAATAATTCCATTAAGTAGCTTTTATTCATGATTTTGATGATCTTGATTAATGATTTTGATGTTATCAAATGTGAATTTATGATTGTTAAAATTTATGTGTCTACCGGAGTTTGAATTATTGCTTGTGAGGTGTTCTTTGACTCTAATTTCGATTTTTCTGCCTGTCTCTCCTATGTAAGTAGCATTGCAAGTTTCACATGTAAGGATGTATACACCATTTTTTCAAGTAATCTGGTGTTAAGTATGTTTTTTAAATTATGGTTTGTTTTAAAGGCAAGTGAAATGTTGAATTTATTAGCAATATTTTTAATTTTGTTACTGATATTGGCTTGGTAAGTGATGGCCCTATAGAATGGTTTATCTTCTATATGTAGTAGTGTTGTATGGTTATTATGTCTATCATTGTATTTTTGCAATTTGCAATTGGTTGTATAATGTTTAACTCTGTTTTGATATTATTAAAACTTAGAGGAGTATTTTTTAGTCTGTATATATAAGAAATGAAAGTTGATTTTTTAATTGTTGGGTCATGAAAAGAATTTAATGGGATAATAGCCTCGGTTTGTGTAGGTTTCCTATAAATGTCATAGTTAATTGTATGTGGGGATGTTGTTAAACTGATATCCAAAAAAGTTAAGGTATCATTATTTTCTAATTCTACGGTGATTTTTATTTTATGGTGTAAAGTATTTATAAAATTATGAAGTTCATTTATAATATTTATATTTGTGGTGTCAATTATGACTAGAATATCGTCTACATATCTGCTCCACAATATAATTTTGTTAATGAATTCGAAATTGCTATTGTGTATAATTTCTTCTAAATGATTCATGAAAATGTCACTCCTAAGTCCGCTAATTGGGGAGCCCATAGGTAAACCTCCAATCATTTTGTAATATTTATTGTTAAATGTGAAGTGATTTTGGTTAATGCAAGCAATTAAAAGTTTTGTTAAGTTATGAGCATCTGTGTTATTGTTTAAGTGATTATTAATGAGTTGTGTAGCTATGGAAATTGTTTCTTTAATAGGTATATTAGTGTATAAGTTAGTAATGTCAAATGATAAAGTTGTAAATTCAGAAGGCAGTACTAAATTGTGGATGTTCATATCAAATAAATTGTAACGATTTTTTATAATATATTTAGGTAGGAATTCAATTATATTTTTGAAAAAATTGACTAAGAATTTAGAAACAAAGTATGAACCAGAATTAGTGGAGATTAAAATTGGTCTAATTGAAATGCCATTTTTGTGTATTTTGGAGAGCGAATGTAGCTTAGGGGTTATTGGGTTCATAGGTAATGCTTTTTAGGATTGAAATTATATTTATTTAAAGTTTCTGAGGTATTTTTTATGATTTTTTTGAAATTATTGTGAAAAGTTAGATTAGGGTTTCTCTTTACCTCCATAAAGTCATGTTCTTGTATAAATTGTTCTGTTTTTTCATGTAATCTACGTTATTCATTAGGATTATACCAGCGTTTTTATCACCTGTTGTAACTATGTAACTATGTAACTATAATATATTTTATTCTAACTCTAAATAATGTTAAAATAAAATCTTCAAATAGTGTTAGTTACGGATTTTTCTATTATTGTATAAAGTGTATTTTTAATCAGAAGTTTTGATCTGGTCAAAAATGAATAGGTTTTTGAAAAGAAAATTGAACGGACTTAAAAAATCATATAAGGAATCGCACAGGTTTTGTAGTTTACATACATAACACATTTTAAATCATTATTCCCGTCATGCTATCATTAGTTAATCTGTGATAGCACATATTTGCACTATTCTATAATTTTAGTAACACAGAAATATTGAAGATTATCATTTTTCTTTATAGAGCCTGTCAGATATGTACTCCAAACGCGACAAACGTGGTGTGGTCCAACTGTCAGTGCGTGCTGGCCGATGGAGTCGAAAGAGGAATTCTAACAGCAAATCGGATGATACCCGGTCCAAGCATCCAAGTGTGCGAAGGTGACAAAGTGGTGGTAGACGTTGAAAATCACATGGAAGGTATGGAAGTGACTATTCATTGGCACGGACTGTGGCAGCGCGGTAGCCAATACTATGACGGTGTGCCATTTGTAACGCAGTGTCCTATCCAACAAGGAAACACGTTTAGGTATGTACACAAGCGTTAACTTCCCAATGATCAATCTAAATTGCAAGAATTTGAATCTTCAATGAATACTGATCTGGGTCGAAGATAACTCACTCTTCCATGATTTCCCAGAAAAACCAACAACAATGATATGATGACCGTATCTCTATTAACTTTACAACGAATTCTTCCAGATATCAATGGATGGCTGGCAACGCTGGTACTCACTTCTGGCACGCACACACTGGTCTTCAAAAAATAGACGGTCTCTATGGCAGCATCATCGTCAGACAAGCGCCGACTAAAGATCCCAACAGTAATCTATACGACTACGATCTGACCACGCACATCATGTTGATCAGCGATTGGATGCACGAGGATGCGGCTGAACGATTTCCGGGAAGGCTGGCGGTGAACACTGGTCAGGACCCCGAAAGTTTGCTAATAAACGGAAAGGGTCAATTCAGAGATCCCAATACTGGGTTCATGACGAATACTCCACTGGAGGTCTACACCATAACGCCGGAGAGACGATACCGTTTCCGCATGATTAACTCCTTCGCCACCGTTTGTCCAGCGCAGCTCACAATACAAGGTCACGACTTGACTATCATTGCCACCGATGGCGAACCAGTACATCCTGTCAGGGTCAACACTATTATATCATTCTCGGGTCAGTAGCCTACATATCTTTATTTATTCATCTATAAATAGTACGCATGAGACGTGAGAATTTACCTATTGGCAATTAGAGAAATGTTTGCTTTTTATTTAACCGGGACTAGTGTGCATGTTTAAGATTCTTGAAGATGACTTCACTAGATGAGAGAGTGGAAGTTTTGTTTAATCATTTGGAGTACAGTAGCATACAGCAGACTTGATTTGATGCTTGAGAATTTTTCAGACCGATTATTACGGATCTGAGGTGAAATGTGAAAAATCTCCTAATAATAATTTTTATTCATTAATACACAACGAAAATATTCGCTTCGAAGAGTGAAAAAATTTGAAATGCTTTCAAATGAAGGAATGTTATTAATATTAATTTAAATATTAAATTTGTGAATTTGTTGAGTTAATCTTAAAATTACGAAGGTGTGATCGCTATGACTCCACTATATATTCCTCCTCCCATTTCAGGAGAAAGATACGACTTCGTCATTAATGCTGATCAACCGGCTGGTGCCTATTGGATTCAGCTTAGAGGTTTAGGAGAATGCGGTATCAGAAGAGCTCAACAGTTGGCCATCTTGCGGTACGCCATGGCTCCATATCAACCATCGAGTCCAGCTCCGACGTACGACCTGGGTCTTCCACAGGGTATTGTAAGTATAATTCTTGTATATACTTATTTTAATTATGCCCTGTACATAAACTTTCAAAAAAGTGTACATATCGGAAGAATTATTTAGTAGTTTACAAAAACGTTGTATTGTACATAAAATCAAGATTTCCAAGTTACGTACGTAAGCAGTTTTAATTAATACGGGTGAAGGACTCGAGTAGCTCAGAGAAAACCGAAAAGTTGCTTAAAATTTGTACATAATATACATATATCCTTATATAAATAGTAGTTACAAGTAAAAAAAAGTCGATTTTCGGACGACGTGCATAAGCGGTAAGTCGTGAAAGATAAAAGGGCACCAAACCTAAGTTTTCCGTAGCCATAGTTTTGCATGATTTGTAAATATGCGTAAATATCCCGGTTAGGTCTTAAACCCATTGGACGCGAGATGTAACGAACAAAGGACGGACGCTATTTGTGTTAACCAATTGAAGAGCGCTAGAGTTATCGACCAGGGAGTTCTGCAAGAAAGGCCCGACATTAAGATCTTCTTGCCATTCAGATTCCATCTTTATACACCACAAGATCTTTTCGAGCCAAACACATACAACAGACACTTGGGTAAGTTAAAATTTATCAACTAAGATCAATTTGTGTTGCAACTGTGTACAAGCAAAATATTGGGTGTTTATTAGAAAACTGTACGTGCTGTTTTCTTTTGTCATTTTAAAGATCTTTGTGGGGAAGTCGATTAAATACATCAAAATATCGAGAAAAACAATTACAAAATAGGTGTTTATGCCAGCTTATTTATATGCAAGTTAAAATGAATAAATATCCTTTAGCAAACCTAAGTCAAAATCTTTGTGCAGAAAAATTAATACAGATTTATGCATTTTTTTTCAAAGAAGGTCGAATAAATACATCTTTAGAAATTTGTTATACTGATTACGACTATAATTGCATTAATTTACAATATAACAGGCCTTTATGTGCTTGTATTAATAAGGTTAATTAATAATTTAACTAATATGCTATGATGCTCTATTTTTAATTTTCACCTCTAATATTTTCCCCTGTTCTATTTTTCCTAAACCATATTTTGCCCCCTCTAGCCAAATTCTTTTCTCCTCTGTAACTCACCTTCACTTAGATGAGACGAAGAATTATCTAAACAACTTTCTGCTCAATATTTTTTTTCTCGAAGTAGAAGTCAGACTGTAGGACTTTCCCTACCACAAGTCTTAATTTACGACTGTGAGGGAAAATGTTTTTCCCGATATATACAGGAATAGTTTCATCGTCAATGTACATTTGCTGTGATTATGCTATGAATATTTATTTGAATATAAATGAACTAATCACTAACCTTTGAAAGCAGTGCATTTTTCTTCAGATGATTATTCTTACAGGATGCAAAAGTTGGGTTTTCCTACTTGTGTAACATCATATTTCTTTTTAAAATTCTACGACAAACTCCCATATCCTTTTCAATAAGTCTGCTTGAAGATGTGAAAATTTAGCACATTTTGTTCTAGTCTTTGGAAAATTGAAACATTTGGTTGTTCACGATCGGGGTATCGATCAAAATACAAATTGATTTATGAGCTCCAATACAACATTCCAACATGCATAATTCTCAACATTCTGATATCTTTCCATTCTAAACATTCTCAAAACAAAACACTTACATCAATAATTATTGGGAACTGATATTTCTATGATTTATGCCCTACCAATTTAAACCCTAAGCTAATGTGAATCTAACCGAATTTTTAATTAATTACCTTAATTTTAACACTTTTATAACGTTGGCAATATTATAGCAGGGTGTCCCATTTAAAAAAATTCAACTTTGTATTGTAGCCCTGTTATTTAAATATAAAATGGAAAACTTCACTACGTTAATAGATTCTGCTCAAAAAGTTGCCGTTAGAACCTTCCCTTTGTTTTTAGATATCTCTTATAGTTGTGAGATAGGAGCAATTTTCAAAATTAGGAAAATCTGAAAATCACCTGTATTCCCGATAGCCAGATCGCGGTAGCCATGATCT
>JAWQRJ010002137.1:0-14124 GCA_033557515.1 Diorygopyx duplodentatus | reverse complement strand
CACATGTATTTCTTCATCGCTTAGGTCGCTATCCGATTCATTATATATTACATCTTCAATTTCATCACCTGGTTGTAAAAGTAAGAAAATGCACACACAGGTAGGACTAAAAAATTATTGCTTATAACTTTTTACTTTTCGTAATATGTATAGCACAACTATCTAAAGCAAAAGAACGCTAAAAATTGGGACTTGGTACACAGCGATCTATATGCCCAAAGTAATAAAGATCAGATTACTTTGGGCATATATTCCCATCATAACATATTATTGTTGTATTGTGGTATGTGCTACAGACAAATATTCCACGAGAATTTTTCCCTCGTGCAAGCCTACCACCCTGGAGTAGTGTCAAACTTTCTCAACCAAAGATAGCTACAAATAATGTTGAAGGTAATAAATAATATCATCTACTACCTATATGTCCTTAAAGCAGTGCTTTTTAATTGTAGAAAGCACTGATTTACAAGAATTGCAACATAGATCCAACGAACGCAAGAGACAGTACCTTCAAATGTTGGATATGAATTCTGCGAACATTGTTAGTATTCCTCAAGCTAAAAAAATTAATGGTACAGAGGAGGAGCAAAGACCAACTGGTCTTTTTCCCTGCTCCTCCTCTGTACCATTCTTTTTTTAGCTTGAGGGATACTAACAATCATTCTTTCATATGCAGGCTAAAAAAACTGAATTGAAGACACCTGCCGAGCAGCTGAAGAAAGAAAAAAGAATTGTAGAAAGCACTGATTTACAAGAGTTGCAACATAGATCCAACGAACGCAAGAGACAGTACCTCCAAATTTTGGATATGAATTCTACGAACATTGTTAGTATTCCTCAAGCTAAAAAAGTTAATGGTACAGACGAGGGCTGCCCCTCCTCTGGCTTGAGGAATACTAACAATCTTTCTTTCATCTGTAGGCTAAAAGAACTGTCGAGGAATCGAAGACACCTGTCGAGCAGCTGAAGAAACCTGTTGAGTACATGAAAAAACCCATTCCATTCTCTACTGTTCCAATCAGTGCCAACAAGAAAATAAAATTAGTCGATAATGTGGTTGTGTCAAAAGCTGCAGAAGAACCGAATTTTACTGTTCCTCCAAAGAAGCGGGAACATGGGAAAGCAAAAAAAGTTTCTTTCGGGGAACCGCTGTCAGAAGAGCAGTCAGTGTCGAAGCACAATATTAGCTGGAACACCACTCAAGATGAACAACAACAAAGCTTTATAGATCCAACGGATTCTATAGAAGAGTATACAGTTTCGAAGTTTTTCAAAAAACCAGACGATCCTGTTTTTCAAGAAGGTGCAATGAATCCAGCTATAGGATACTCTTTCATTTCTCCTGAAAGTAAGTACACGTCAATAGCTCAACTCTTACTTGCTACTCCATCTAAATGATCATTGGGTTAATTGTACAGTATTAATGCCTAGGTGAGCAAAATTATTCAATAATACCTTTGCCTAGAAGTGATCAAAAATTTTGGAAATCAGCTATGAAATGAAAGTTAATATTCATTAAATGTAGAACACAATTATAATTAGTGGTTCTACTAATCATTTATTAAAAATCATTCATCATCGACAGTTATTTCTCAATACACACTCAACAGTTACATTTATGTAAAGTATGCATGCCACTGTTAATATAACTTATTCTTTTTCAGCATCTTTTGACAATTTAAACACTACTCAAAGCAGAGGTACTACTAACTTTTTTTTTACACAAACTGTTTACTAAATGATACATTTTTAGATGAGTTCTTCGTGTCCCCGCAACCTTCGGATGGTGGAAGACCATCAATATTTAATGATTTTGGGTTTGGTGGTAACCAAACAAATTCTGGTAATCAGTTTTCATTCTTTTAAAAATTAAATCTGTTGTTTTTTTTTTGTTACTGAAGTGTTACAAATTACGTTTTTGTTACAAATTACGTGTTATTTTCTTATATGACTAATGCCCGGTTGCACAAAACATTTCTGAAAAGTTAATCGGAGATTAACGGACCGTTAGCCAATCAGATTGAAGAATTCAAATTTTCAAAGTTGAATTCTCTGATCTGATTGGTTAACAAATCTGTCAACATGACAGCTGTGCTTTGTGCAACCGGGCATAAGTAATGTTTAAGCAATCGAATTTTCACTGTCTTAGAGGATAGTATTGAAACAAATATGTCTAATAAAATATCTTATTGTTGTCAAAATTTACAACAGGGGCTATTTAAAAAAATAACAAAATAAATAGCTTAAATAACAGATCTTGTACATGGAAAATATATTTAATCCCATCCTCTCACAACATTTACAACAGGCAGCTCAAATGCATCAGAATGTCACATCTTTATATTCTACTCCTACTTGATCCAGTCTTGATGTCAAACAGTTTTCGGACGAAAAACACTTGAATTGTCGTCGCCGCTACGATGAGAATAATATGCGCCATCGATACCCGGAATACGTAGGTGTTATTGCTCTGCAGTAGATTGTAGTCCCACGCTTCTCGGCCTCTAGCATGGTATTGGTGCTGAAGCATTTCATTGATGCTCTGCTCTACGCTAATTATGGTCGACTGCAAACAGAAACAGGTAAAAATTAAAAATATGATTTTAAAGTATCGAATACACTGTTGGGTTGCAAATGTGTTAATCTTAGTCTATGAGCAAACATTTTCGGTTAGACTAATACAACTTTCTTATTTCATTATTCCACTAGTGGACTGGTCAATTGAATAAAATTTAAAATACTCAATTGGTGTAGCCTTGCCTTTTTTGTTGCAAGAGGCAGTTTTCGAAATAACTCTCTAGATTTTTATGTGTTGGAATGCCATAAAATCATTTGCTCGAATACTACTTTTTATGAAGTTGTGCAGAAAAGCGGGGCTCAAACTAACTCAAATCTATTTGCTTTACTGATGAACTCCTACAGTTAAAAACTCAAGGAGTTTTTATCTCTGGAGTTTATTTTTAGTCCAATCATCAGTTATCCTGCTTATTTGCGAACGTAGAAATACGCTAAGAAATATACAGGTGTCTACCGTGGACCGTCCATTAGAAATATATGGGGAACGGATAAAGCTAGAAGTCTGAATATTTAGATTTGAATATGGTAGGAAGAGAACTAAAAGATAAAAATATTTTCAATAAGCTGGCCGGTTCTGGTTATACCGGAAGTTGACAACAGCTTTGTTGATTTAAATGGAATGACCCCAATTTTAATTTTTTTTTCTTAATCTACACTCAATTTTCGACAACTTTCGTAATACATTTGCCAGGCCTAAACTTAATCATTTTCGAGATATTGAATTTTTTCGTAAAAATTATGCAACTGCAGCAACATTTTGAAAAATCAAATTTTCATAATCAGACTTATGCGATAGTGTTCATACTTCATTAACCATTAGTTGAGACATTGAACTTTTCAAAAATACACCCGGTGGAACATTCTTATGTACATTCTTTACAAAATTCTTCTTCGAAAACTTTAAATGACAAAAAGTGTTTTTTTTAAATGGCACTATTTCCCTATACCTAAAATGTATCATTTTCCGATTATTTAAGGTTTTTCGAGCTCTTGCTGCAAAAGCGATCCTTTGACAATACATTCATTTGTTGTAACACTTTTTGTCATTTAAAGTTTTCTTATTTCAAAATTGAATTTTGTAAAGAATGTTCCGCCGGGTGTATTTATGAAAAGTTCAATGTCTCAACTAATGGTTAATGAAGTATGAACACTATCGCATAAGTCTAATTATGAAAATTTAATTTTTCAAAATGTTGCTGCAGTTGCATAATTTTTACGAAAAAATTCAATATCTCGAAAACGATTAAGTTTAGGCCTGGCAAACGTATTACAAAAATTGTTGAAAATTGAATGTAGATTAAGAAAAAAATTAAAATTGGGGTCATTCCATTTAAATTAACAAAGCTGTTGTCAACTTCCAGTATAACGGGAACCACCAGCTTATTGAAAATATTTTTATCTTTTAGTTCTCTTCCTACCATATTCAAATTCAAATTTTCAGACTTCTAGCTTTATCCGTTCCCCATATATTTCGAATGGACAGTCTGCGGTAGACACCTGTGTGCCTTTATTGGACTCATAACTGCTGCACTAGAAGATAAAAATTAACTGGTATATAAGGTGAAAGTAAATATATATACTCAGGGATGAGAAGATGGCGTAGGAAGGCGGTACAAATTACCGGGGCCCCAGGCACTTGCAAGGGGTCCCGATGGCCCCCCTATTTTTCCTCATACTCTTCAGAGTGACGTCGGAAAGGACCCAAGAATTTTTGTTTACCGAGACCCGCACAGTCTCCAGATAGCCCTATATGTTATACTGATTGTTTATTCAATTTAATTAAATATACATATATAATTAAGATTTATGGCAATTGTTGTCCAAATATATTATGTTACATTCGATTTGTTGGAGTTCTTGAAGTAAAGTTTTGAAAATGTTTGATTTAATTTTTCGCAGATTTTTAATTCTGTATTATCTCTAAAATGAACTGACTGTCTCAAGAATAGGATCTATAGTAAAGGATTTCGGTTCGGAACTAAGAGAATTGTGTCTACAGTTTGAAGTGGTCCTTGAACTGTGAACTGTTAGAATTTTACAGGGTAATCCAATAGTACATGCGTGAACTGTGGCCCCTTTGTCCTGTATTTTAGGAAAAAAACTTTTATATAAAAGTTGTTACTAACGAAGCACTCTACAACCCATAAAATATTTTCCCATATACAGGTTGCTATTTTCCCATAAACTAGATGCGCTTTTTTAGTGTAACTAATAATCAGTATGTAGGTAATTCCTCCAATTTGGTATGAGCAATTTTTTATACAGAGAGCTTTCTATTACTATCAGTTTTTTGAAATGTTCAAAAGCGAAATTCTTGATTGTGTTAAATTGGACACCCTATATCTTTGTATGCCATCCTACACAAAATTTGCAATTCTTTCAATTTCCAGTACCATTCCGTATACCTAAAGTTGATAGTTTAAGAGCTATGACTAATTTAATTACCAACTCAAATATTTTTCAAGATTGCCATGTATCAAAAACAAAATTAAAATCACATAATCAAAAACAAGTCCCTTTTCTTCAATATTATGTCCAAAAAGATTAACTAAATGGTTGACTACAATAAGTGTTCGAAACGTTACCCATGCTGCTCAATGCACAAAAAAAAATAGGGATTTCGGTCAGAGTAATAATACATATTGTGTTTGTTTACGCTTCCATTTTTGTGAAATGTATCTTCATACGAAAATGCATATTATTTTCATCAACTAGTACTCTGTTCTGTAGTGGGTTTTTCACAACAAAAACCATTACCCTAAAGTTATTTTCTTCACTAAGGGCACTTGCTTCACGAGTATGTTTTAGGTAATCCACTTGGCCTGTTTTAGGTAATCCTTCTTAAAAACTACACAATAAGGATTTCAAATTATTCTTTTTTTGGATGACACTTTTAGGGTACGTTTTCTTGTAAAGCGCGCTTGTCAAAAGGCAATTTCTATTACATTCAAGCCCAAAATTATATTAATTAACTCTTCGCGTGAAATATTCATAGCAAATAAATAAATAATGATAAAGAACTAAATAAATAATAAACAATAACGCACCAGGATATGCTTTTTTCCACATTTCATGGCTTAAAAAAATATTTAAGTAGGTAATTAAATTAATCATAGCTCTTGAACTATCAACTTTAGGTATCGGGAATGGTACTGCAAATTGAAAGAACAGCCATTTTTGCATAGCATGGCATAAAAATTATAAGGTGTGTTCAAATTAAAATAAACGAGATTTTCACGTTTGAACATTTCAAAAAATAGAAGAATTTTCAGGAAATTGCCAATAGCTCCCCAACAAGTAATTTGAGGTGCTGTAGCACTCAACAAGATTTGATTAAGAATTCAGAGAAGAATTCAAAAATGCAAAAATATAGCGTTCTGTTTAAAAAAATTAAGTTACGTACTGTTCTGGACAAATGGAACAACCGCATATGGGAAAATATTTTAGGGACGTCGAGTACTTTGTTAGTAACAACTTTTGTAATAAATTGGGACAAAATAATTTCACATTTTGTATAAAAGTTTTTATTCTAAAATACAGGACGAAGGAACCACAGTCCATGCACGCACTATTGGACTACCTGTATAATCTGAACAAACCTACATCCAGATTGCTGAAGCTTTATAGTGAAAATATTAACAAGTATTATTCTTTTGATTTAGCACCCTGATTCAATTTCAGCTTCCACTAATAGAGGTAAAGTTAAACAGAAGTTAACATTTTGTAATAAAAATATGCAAATTTAATAGAACAGCTTAATAAGTTCTCAGTTTTTATTTGTACAGTCAAAACTGTGCAAATGCAAACTTTTACTATGTTAAATTAACAGTTTGAACTTTACAAATAATATAGTATAATCAAACTGTAAAATTCAAACTATTAATTTCACCCAGCTTTATTATTTTTGATATACCACTATAAAAAGAGAGAAAAAATATAAGAAATATAAAGAAAAAGTAAAATACTTACAGTGAAATTAGCAATGTTCATGTCTATCGACTCCAGTTCCTTGGAATATTGTTCCCACATATCGTACCGAACGACGGTAATATACAAATTGACCAACTTATCGGCAAACCTGGAGAATTGATTATCGATGCAAACTGAGTAGTAACCGCCCGTTGACTTATCATCTTGGTATTCACTGCTTGGTTTCCACTGGTACGGGTGTACGACTTGACCAGAGGGATGTCGAACCGCAAAACCGGCCATACCATCACCCCCTCTCACGACCTTTCAAAATTGATCATTTACAATAACAATTCTAACAAATTTTGATCAACGCTTACTTGAAAGCTAACATAAAATGTGGCGCCAGGGTTAACATATTGAAAGTAGCAGTCCTCTTTGCCTGGTTCTACGTGAACTTTATAATCCATAGCAACGGCTGGTAAATTTTCGTACCACGGCACAGTCGCCACTTGACCCTCATTTTCATTTATAATTGAGAAAAACACGAAACATGTTATTAAATATTTCAATAACGTGGCATTCATGTTGTTTACATTTGCGCAACTGGTTGCGGTCAGCCTGAAATAAAGTGAAAGTATCCCATTCAAACAACCAATACTGGTTAAACACGTAAATTCATTAGTGAAATAATGATCATAACATAACTTCTATTTGTAAATGTTTTCGTATTTATATAAAAAAAAATTGAACATAATTTAACCTTATATTTAGTACAATAAATTGCAACAAAAAGATTACAAAATGTATATCTACATCAACAAACAGTTCATTTAAATGAATTATACAACAAAAACTCAATCATATTTTTAGTATAGGCCTAAATATTTGCAGGCGATTTAAACTTTGTACTTATTCAAGGTTATGTTTATATTTTGACACTTCCTTAAATCCACGTGTTTTTCATTTGTTTTCCAACTTTCTATTGTTTTAAAACAAAAATGTGCTCAGTCGGTGATGATGGTATCGAAGAAGATGCTGCAGCAAAATTTATGGAACAGAAACTTTCAATGTACGTACAATTTCATCGTAATTTGAATGTCGTATTCTTAACAAAAGAATCTCTACAGAAAAGATAAAATATGCAACAAATGCAAAACGAATTCGTCAGTAGTACTTCTGAGATCCAAGGATTGCTACTGCAAAGAATGTTTTCTAAACGGTACCATCCATAAATTTAAATCGTTCCTGGGGAAGCTGCGTTTATCCAGAGTGGTAGAGCGGGTATTGGTTTCGTACAAAACGGGGCATTCTTCTACGGCACTCCTACAGTTTCTAAGACGTGGACTAGATGCCCCGCAACAAAAACAATTGAAATTTTTACCTGTTATAATTTATGTTGAAGGTAAGTTTTTTTAAATAAATTATAACGTTTATTAATTTCCAAATATTTAGTTAAATCACTTTTTCGTTTAAATTTTACTAATTTTAAAATCCCACTAAGTAGGGCTTAAATTCGAAAGTAATATTGTAATTAGAAACTTGTTCGAAAATATACTTTAGTTTATGACAGTCAATATACAGAGTTTTTGTGAGATGCCCAATGTACCCATTCCGTGTGTCTAATCAACCAATGGTCTGGACCTTGTTGTCTCAGAAATAAATAATTTTTTGTACAATGCTGTTAGAAAAGTTGTCAAAAACTGCAAAATTTAATATTTTTTGGACTATTACTTTTTGAGCTTTCAAAAAAGTAAAAATTGCACAAATTAGACGTTTCCTTGAAATCTTTAAACAGCTGTAGCCCAAAAACTAGTCTATCTAGACCTCTAAAATTAGTGCCCTTCTCTTCTGTTTTAAATGAGCATTAATATGATATGACTATGTAATTTTTCAAAAAGTAAAACAACATTTTTTTAAAATCTCATTTCCTCATTTCTCTGCCTCATTTCCAAAATCTGTTTGGTGGCGACATAGATTGTGGAAGTTTTTCCTTTTCTTAAACTGCGACGCGCCACCATCAGAAAAGTAGATGATTTTCGTAAGGTTGAAAGGCAAACATCCTTTTAAAATTGAAATCAGCTTTCTTTGGCAAAGATAAAAGGCCACCGTATTGTGCTCCAAACAGAACTTCATCCTGCACCACAAATGAATAGTTTTCTGCAAAATCACAATTAATAACCACTTGGCAATCAGTTAATTTTTTTTTAGACTCCATATAGATAGACCCCTTCTGTCGATTTGTTATAAAACAGTGAGTTTTAAGTTTCAGCAGAGCATTCTAAGACCATTTTAACATGGAAATAAAAAAAAAATCAAATTTATAAAATATTTAATATCCATATGAAGAAAGGTTCAAAAATGTTTTTTTATTGGATGATATTGACATGGAATGACAATGTAATTTCTTCCATAAGAGCAGATGTTCATATGAACTTTTTTTATCAGGAGACCCTGCAGAATACACCTGCAAAATTTGGGCACATCTCATATGTATTAAGAATTAAGGGTCGACTATTTTTCGCTATGTGGCATAACATAAAAATTGCAAATATTATTTGAAATAAATTTGAATGTTGATCAACTAGAAAATCTAATTCTTTTTTTTTAGAAAATTACCATTTGCCACTTGAAGAACGTAAGGAAGTTTTAAAACGCATATCCTATCACATCGAAAAATTTAATTTTAAGCTTTATTTTGTCTCTTTCGGAGAATATGTTACAACCGGTCAATTCGCCATAGTGGAAAATTGGAATGATTTGAGATTATATGATGACTGTGAAGAACTTCAAAGGAAATTAGGAGGAAAAACAAAATTAACATATAAGAAGGAAATTTTCAATATATATGAGTAAGTTTATCTATTTCTCACTTACAAAACCATAGTTTACGGAAAGTATTGTTCTTTTTGTAAACAATGAACCGAAATACTTTTGCAGAATTTTGGATATTTGTTGCAATAAAATTGTACTTGAGGTTTGCACAGTGAAGTTTTTCCATCATCTTTTCCATCATTTCCCCATTCATCTGAACATCTTTCTTTAAAGGTTATTCGACCTAAGAATGATTTTAACCGAGCGCAGTTTTTTGGTGTTCTTTAATTATAGTATTTATCTTTTCTTGAGTTTTGTGTAATCCATGTATATCAATTTTGTAACCTAGATATGGTATACATTTCTCTTTAATTTGGCATCTCTCACTGTTCAGCTTTATTCCAAATTTTCGACGTCTATTAAAATATTGTCTAATTCTTTCATAGTGTGTTTTTATGTCTGGTGATGCAATTTTTATATCATCATAGAATATTTGTAATCCTTCAATGTCATTAAATAAAGCTTCCATAGTCCTCTGCCACATAGCTATTTATTGCTAACATTTTTGCTGATTCAGCTGAGACGGACATGTGTAGTACGTCTCTCTGATGTCAAATTTCGAAAAAAAATCCCTCCTCTATATATAGAATCGGGTGATCATTTGAGAGCAAGTGTTGGTTTACAGCAACCTTATAGTCACCACAAATTCACACATTTCCGTTAATCTTGATTATCGGGACGATTGATGTAGCCATTCCGAATAATCAGTTTTCTCGATAATTTCTAAAGAAGTAAGTCTATCTAATTCCTTTTCAAATTTGAGGCTTTAATGATGTGCCCGTATCACTATCATTAAAACCCTAAACTGAAAAGGAATTAGACAGACTTACTGTGCCCTAAAATATACTGGTTTTGTTAAACCAGAGGTTTAAGTCTTATTTCAGTTTTGATGTGACTTAAACATCCTGCTTGTGTATCAAATACATAATTATAATCATCTTATTTTATTTAATTACTCCTATGTGAGTAATATCCGCAAAATTTATTCTCAAATCAAATATTCAATTTCTACCCATTATGGTATTAAGATTTTATTTGACGATGATTAAAGTTCTCCTTATTTTTCTGCTTCTATATTCCACATTAGCCTCAACTTTGCCTGTGATAGGTATAGGTTTGGTGCTTTTATCATACGTACTTAAAACAATGCCACACACTCCAGTGACTTTTTAACATTTAATTTCTGGAAATGATTGCTGACATCAATGAATGTGTGTAGCTACTAGTGTTATTAGCATCTTTTTATTTGGATCACAGTATTCTGTACTACCTATAAACATAATTTCTCTCACGTCCGCGTTTAGTTCCTTTGTTGGCCTTTTTTGTCTACATTGTTTTTTCAAACACCCTGTTTCATTTACAGGGTGTCAACCATAGACCGTCCATTAGAAATATATGAGGAACGGATAAAGCTAGAAGTCTGAATATTTAGATTTGAATATAGGAGGAAGAGAACTAAAACATAAAAATATTTTCAATAAGCTGGTGGTTCCGGGTATACCGGAAGTTGGCAACAGCTTTGTTCATTTAAATGGAAGTTCCTGGAAGACTAAGCTCGCTCGGGGGGTAAAAACAAAAAAACATTGTTTTCTACCCGTAACAGAGATTGCCAGTTTTGGTAATTCCATCGTGTGATCAAATGTAAAACTAATACACCGAGCTAGTTCCGTTCGACCTGCACACGATTGGCTCCCTATGTCCGCAACCTTGCTATAATAAGCAAGAACTCATTTTTTATATCTTAAAACGATTTTTTGGAGGTCGGCACCTATCTTAATCAATTTCCCGCAAGTAAAACACAAAAAAAAAACACTTTTTTGTATCCTGTAAACTTAATCGTTTTCGAGGTATTGATTTTTTTCGCAAAAATTATGCAACTGCAGAAACATTTAGAAAAATCGATTTTTCATAATTAGACTTATGCGATAATGTTCATACTTCATTAACAATTAGTTGAGACATTGAACTTTTCAGAAATACACCCGGCGGGACATTCTTACGTACTTTCTTTACAAAAATTTAATTTTGAAATAAGAAAATGACAAGAAGTGTTTTTTTTAAATGACACCTACCAAATATTTTTATCTTATCGAATGTAGAATTAAAATCTTTGTTAAACGGTATTAGGTTTGTCTATACAACCGATCCTTTGAGAATACATTCATTTGTTGTAAATTGAGTTGCCTGCCAATTAGTTATCAATTTTGACGTTTATGTAAAAATGTTAGGTTTTAGATTTCATATTTAGAGTGAAAAATTAATGCAGGTATCATGTGGAAATCGAATTATCAAGATATATCACATGTTTAGTTCTTGACAACGTTGACAAGTCCTTACTGTGTGTTCTAAAATGGCAACTAATAATTACTCTAATGTTGATATTATGAATTTGTTTATTTTCCATGGTCAATGCCTATTTGATGGCATTGACCATGAATAAGTAGAACATGCAGGACGTTTAATGAAAAATATGCCGCTTAACAGAACAAAATTCAGAAGGTTACCATCCAATTTTATAAGTCATGGGAAAGCAACTGGAGCAATATGAAAAGCTAAACTAGTCACGAATGACGAGACCACTGCCACTATGGTTTTAGCTTATTTTCATGCTAATCCAAATGCCTCACTTCGTGCCGCCATAGCTGATTTGGACATTTCTCGTTACTCAATGCAGAAGATTTCAAGGTAAAATAGATTTCATCATTTTAAAATTTCCCCAACTGCACCGATGCATCCACAAGATGCAGGGCAAAGACGAGAATTCTGTGTGATGGTTCTAGTTCGCCTACAATGGGAACTAAGATTTTTGGAAAAAATTATTATGGACTATGGATTTTGAATCGTCGAAATCTTCACTTTTGGGCAGACCATCCTCAGTGACGCGCCATCGGAACTTTCAAAATAAATCTAGTTTCAACGCATTTTGTTTCTTGTACAACAACCTTTATTTACAACGACATTTTAAATGGGGCAAGATATTTGGAAATCCTAAGAACTGTTGAGACATTAACATTAAATGAACTATAATCATGTTGGTACCAATTAAATGGAGCCCCGACGCACTGCACTGCTCATGTGACCCATGAATTGATAAATGACTTCGAAGACAGATAGTTTTGAAGATTGCGTCCATGGAACTGGCCTGCAAGATTGCCAGACCCCACTTCGATGAATTTCTATCTATGATTAATTTTTATGGTGTGATCCCATAGGGTCACATCATAAAAATCGAGTTCGATGAGCTTTTGATACATTACATCCGATTCAAATTCGAAATGTAACTGTCAATGGAGTCCAATCAATTCTGATTTGTTTAGAAAGAAATGGAGAATGATTTGAACGTTTTCTCTAGTAATTTAGATTACCATAAAAATAAGCTAAAACCATAACTACATTATTTTGTCATGGACTGAACATGTGAAATATCTTGAAAACTCGGTTCTCAAATGATACGTGCATTAATTTTTCACCCTAAGTATGAAATCAACCAACCTAAGTTACATAAACGTCAAAATTGATAACTAATTGGTAGGCAACTCAATTTACAGCAAATGAATGTATTGTCAAAAGATCGTTTTTGCAGCAAGAGGTCGAAAAACCTTAAATAATCGAAAAAGGATACATTTTAGGTACAGGGAAACCCAACGCCGTTTACAAGGATTTCAATTCTACATTCGATAAGATAAAAAAATTTGGTAGGTGCCATTTAAAAAAAATCATTTTTTGTCATTTAAAGTTTTCTTATTTCAAAATACAATTTTGTAAAGAAAGTACGTAAGAATGTCCCACCGGGTGTAAATGGGGTCATTCCATTTAAATTAACAAAGCCATTGTCAACTTCCGGTATAACCAGACCGGAAATTGCTACCAGCTTATTGAAAATATTTTTATCTTTTGGTTCCTTTCCTACCATACTCAAATTCAAAATTTCAGACTACTAGCGTTATCCGTTCCCCATATATTTTTAATGAACGGTCTACGGTAGACAACCCGTATATAGCATTTCACATTTTCAAATTTACTTTCTCATGGTTTGTGGTTGCTTAATCCACACTGCCAACAAGTTTCTTTCCTTTCTATCTAATAGTGAGACTGAGGGTAAAAGGGTTTACTATTTTTTCTTATTTTATTTATGTCGGCAATATTAACTTTATTATTATCGTCTCCGTTATTTTTTAATTCATTTACCCCTGCTGTTGCCTTTTTTTACAATATCCTCTAAATTATGCTTATCTGTTTTTAAATAGTAACCTTGTGTACTTTCGTTTGCAATACCAGCAATTATTTGGTCTCGTAATTCTTCTTCTGACCATCCTCGAGCTTCAAATCCACAATTTAACTTTTAAAGATGCGTACAAATCATTGAAAGTTTCTTGTTCTAATTGTTCTCAATTTCTAAACCTCTGCCTTTCCGTTTTCTGATACTAATGGTTTTGGATTATGATGGTCAAGAAGTAGTTTTTAATTTCCGCGAAGGTTTGTTTGCATTTTCAAGCGTTGAATGGCACCCATGCAACTTCAAAACTACTTCCTTCTTGGCTTTCTGGTGGTCGCCGTGGCGGTGAAAAAATTCTCCGTTGACGTTTCGCCGTTCGTTGCAAACGGCATCTTCAGAACTAACTGATACTGTTGGCTAGTTTGGTTCGGTTTATATAGTGAATGAGGGTGGGAGCAGGTAGGTGAGGAGGTCGGGTCGGTGATTTAGCGGAACGGGTCAGGTTAATGACAGATTTCCAGGTATGGTGGAGGGGAAACCCTGTATCC
>JAWQRJ010002136.1:0-14126 GCA_033557515.1 Diorygopyx duplodentatus | reverse complement strand
CACTTATCTAGATTTATTGCGACATCAAATAGTTCCTGCTATTGAGAATTTGTTTGACGGAAATACACAAAATATTTGGTTTCAGCAAAATGGTGCACCACCACACTATGCAGTAGTACGTCAATTTTTAACTAATACTTTCCGAAACCGATGGATAGGAAGACCTGGAGAAATAGAGTGGCCCGCTAGATCACCAGATCTATCTCCATTGGACTACTTTTTATGGGGGCATGTTAAAAACAACGTGTACGCAAAGAAACCTGCTAACTTGGGAGACCTTAGGGAACGCATACTGGACAAAGTAAATCTTATCTCACCAGAAATGAGACGCAATGTTTTAAACGAATTTTATCTACGATTAGAACATCGTCAAGCAGCAGACGGGAGGCAATTTGAACACTTAATTCAGTAAAAACCCGTCTACACACCCACGCACGCACACACAGACACAGAGGGTTTGGAGTCGTTAAATACTATGGAAGTGGTCCTGATCTCTGCTGTTACACACACCCACGCACACAAACAGGGGTGTAAATTCCGACCATGCAACGCGCGGTCGGTACCCACGCGGTACATCCTGTATAATCCTAATGCTGGCGGCATCGTAAATTTTAAAGCTCATAACTCAGACAATTCTCAACAAAAACAGGTCATCAAGTAGTGTTTTGGAAACGCCTCGCTCTCATCTTTAACACTGAGTAATAAAAAAAGTGGTATTCCATTTAAAAAAATCACGTTTCCCTTGACCTCGCCTTCACCCCTCCACCAAGGACAAACGGATATGATCATTGAAAGGAACTTTGAAAACTCTACAACTTTGGTTCGAAACATTTTTCTCAAAAACATTTCGTTTTTGAGATATTTGACCGTTTCCAGACTTTTCTCACACCCGGTATAACAGAGCATACAAAATGCCATCGTATACAGGGTATTCAACTTAAAAAACTGAGTATTATTTAGCATAACTGAGATGCCCTGTAAATACGAAAATAGTCTATTTCACAGGAGTTAAAATACTGTGACTTTTATTTAAAATAATGTGACTTGGCAAAATATGTGTTTAATATAATCGACCATTTAAAAAACTAAAGATGCGTATCGTTTAGAAGAAATATGAGACCCTGCATAAATGAAAATATTTCTAGAAGGGATAAGAGTTGAATAAACTGATTGATGAAACTTGAATGAAACTTTTAATTGAAACCTTTTGCAAAATAGGAGCTTTGGTACTTTGCCATGATACTCTAAATCTCGCTAACGAAAACTTTACTGAATACAATACTTTCTGTTATACCTTTAAATACAAATATCTTCAACATTTTATTCTATCAATTCAAAATATCTTCACACAAAGCATTCCGAACGGCCAAAGTAATTTAATTCTGGTAGATGTACTCAAGTAGGCTAGATGTATCCACATCTTGGGTGAATGTTTAGTATGATTACAGACTCCGTGTAGCTAAAGGCTAAAGGCCAAAGATACTTTTCATTTCTTCATTAAGATAATTTGGTTTTTGAAAAACATTTATTTATTGATATCGAAAATGTTTCCCATTCTTAAATGCTACTTATTTTGATGACATTTGTGATGTTAAGTTAAGCTCAAGTTGTATTGATGATTTACGTTTTTATTCGAATGATTTTGATTGAAAGGTAATTAGCATAATCATTATTATTATAGCAAATTGTAACTAATTATACTTTTTCGTCAAGAGTAAATCATTTTGAAAACAATTTTGCACCATCAGTGAACGCCGAATCATTAAATACGTAAAAAATTTCATTATCGACCCTCTCATAAAATTATTAAGCTCGGCTACAAAAGACGATATGTGATGTGTTGAAAATAGTCCTTTTAATCGTAATTTTCGAAAAAGATAAAAATAAGATCTGTAATATCCATACTCCCACATGTTTCAAACATTTGAATCTTTCAAAAGACTTAAGATAAATTTATCTTAAAAGACTCTTTAAGATTAACTTAAAGAATACTGCTCGTGTAGCTGTAAGGCTGGATATTTAATGAGATTTTTCAAAATCAACAGCTTCATTACGTTGTGGAAGGGGCAATGACGGAGTTTTATTATATTATGTTAATTAATAGCCCTAAAATCCATTTTTTTAACAGGCACGCTTAGCGACCAGGCAATAATTTATAGATCACAACTGCATAGAGAAAATTGGAAAATATGAAGTAGTTTTAAGGTGGTGTTAACGTGATAATTGCACATTCTTTATATAGGGAGGAGAACGGTATTATAGTGCTTTATTTCCGGTGAAAAAAAGGTTTGGACATTATCTGGAGTTAGCGTAATGAAATAATTTGAAAATTAAAAAATATTTTGCGAAAACAGATTATGAGAGAAAACATTTTATGCTACGAAAGCATTATATATGGGAACAAGAAATAAAACAAAGATAAAGTAAAGAAAACCTTTATTAAGGGATTATTTTATTCGAAATTTTATTTTATTTGTGTTTTGAGCCACAATCCTAAACTCTGAAGATTCTAGTAGAAAAGGCACTTCCAATTGCAGAAATAATTTTATCAGATAAATAGTACAATTCACAATAAATGTGTAAAATAACTTTATTCTTTATTACCGAATGACCACAACATCGTTTATAAGCATATGCCAGTATTTTCAGAAAAATTCTGACATGCAAAATAACAATTGTATAAAAAGAAATTATTCACTAAATATTAACTAAAACATTTTTATTTGCTTTTATTAGTACAAAAAGTAATGTGAATTCTGTATATTGTCAGAAGTTATTTTGTAAGTTGTAAGTTTAACCAGTGAATGTCCGTTATATATGTCTTGTACCGTTTGGATGGGATCTATCTCAGTCGAGATGCTAACTACGACAATAAGAACTAGCGCTGCGTTTGAACTACCAATACTAAGAATGAACGCGTTGTCCAAGGCATCTATTCCATACTTTTCAAGGAATGCCTATGCTTATTCTTATGGCAAGGAAGATATTTTTGTCTGAACTTGACTTGATTTGATATATACCAGTTTTGACATGTGTACTTTTGTGTATTACACAACATGATAACGAAGTTACAGTTTTTGTAGTCCTTTTGGATTGAATATTCTGTTTGGCTTAATAAACTATAGAAATAAGGCTAAAATGGTATACCATTCATGTAAACTCGATACCCGTATGTTTATGAGTAAATTCACAAACAACAAATGGACCCATACCGTCTATACCCATACTCTTGAAACCCACACTCTTGAAAAATCTACTGTACCTTTCGATTATGTCTAGGCAACCAACAATGCGCAATATTTTTGGTTATAAATAAATTTAAACGTATGTAATTTAAGCTTATTTTATTTGTAGTTTATTCCATTAATAATTTTAATTTAATTTTACTGCGGGCGTAGGACAAAGAACTTGTCGCTTTGTGCGATAGATTGCTTTGCATGATTATTAAATTGCATGATTATTATTTGCATGATAATTAAAGTGAAACTGGGTGCATAATAAATTGCTATATACATTTTACAGTTTACATTATGCACAATCAATACCTTTAAAAATATATTTGAAACAGAAAAATATGTGAATTGGACAAAAAAAAGTTTTTTTCTTCACATCACAGTGCTGACAGAGGCATCTACATTTAAATAGCCCACGCAATGTAGACGAGTTTAGCTTGTTGTGAGATTTTATAGAACATAACCCACCCTTAAATGAGGTAAAAGTAAAGCGGATGCAATCTTCAACTGAAGATGCTCTGGATTGTTTCCAGGATGATGAACACGACTTATTACTTGATTAAGAAAAATACAATTTAAGATCAGTATAAAATTGGCTAAATCTTGATGACACCACTCAATTTCTTAATTGAGCGCTGTCTGCAGGGGACCTCCAATCGTCCATATTTGCACCTTTGCAACTCTTAATATACATGAATGGTTTACCAGAGAATATTGCACAAAAAACTGCGACAATACTTTGGGGAAAATTTGTTTTATTCTGTTGTTTTGTTGATGTATTTAATGCATTTAATGCATTTAATATAAATTCAAAACTAAAATGGAACAAGTTACATTTAAGAAGCAATTTTTTGATAAAGGACCAGTTTTCTACATTTGTGCAATTTTTACGTAAACATTTTCCCCTACGATGTTTTTTTTTGTATTTTTCTACAATTGATTGCACGTTTGCTAGTTTTTATTCACCTCCACAATAGGAGCCCACTGATGGGTCTCACGCTTCATTTCGAAGTAAATATTGAAAATGCAGTAATTGCAAAAATCCAAAGAGTTGGCTAACGAAAACAAAAAATATTTTTTGACAAACAGTTACCCCAAAGCGTACTTCCTCCTCACAATATTTAAACGTGCAAATGAATCAACAGTCCCACCTCGGCCACAAACGAATGAACGGTTGCAAATTTATTTGCATTTTAAATTTTGGGTATATTGACCTATCGCTGTGGGTCCAAAATGGAAGTTTCGAAGTCAGAAGGGGGCAGTAAATTCGGTCCACGTTGCAGATATTCCAAAACGTGAACGTCATGCACTTACATCCTTTCCCTACATAGCCCGTACTTTGTAGTCCTAGTTCCTGTTTAGTCCGATTGCTGGTGGAATCTGTTTACTTGACTTCCATCGATTTTAACATCCGATCAGAATCGTTAATGCTCTTCGAAAATCGTTTCTTTGAAAATTGCGTTTGCTGAAAATTACCAAAAGGCTGACATGTCGAACTAGCGATAATAACGTACTCTAAATAGGTAACGAGCTTTGGCTGAAACTATCTTGTAAACGCAGCCACGTTGCGCCTCCTCAAGACCGTGCAACTAGCTAATTAGCGCGTAGTTTCAAAGACGAACGGTCGCTATTTTACGCACACTGTGTCATACGAAGCAATTAAACCTTCACCTGAAAGGATTTACCTTTGAGACAAGTTTCGCAATTAAAGCTAAATTTAATTGTTCTCCGTTCAGTGTAATTTAAAATTTCTACCGTTCGTTGGAATAAAGCATATTGTCATGCGACCTGTACTTAATTCCAGTTAATTGTAACAAATTACCTCCCCAGCACAAAATCTAATTTCTATATTAAACGACTTTGGGCAATTAAGTAACATATTTATATTACATGGAACCTATCAAAATTAAATTATTCAATTACCTTTACACAACGTGATGGAATACTATCACTGTATCCCAAAATGTAGTCTAATAAAAATGGAAAATATATGGGAGAATTTGGAGAACACAATTCTTGTAGTCAACTAAAGATTTTCTTCTATTTTTAATCAACAAGCACCAAGGAACCTCACAAATCCAAACAGCTGTATTGACTAAACGAGCGCTACATCTCATTTCAGTCAGCACTGCCTGCTTCTGTTAATTATTACCTCAGTTTCTCGCTTCCAATTGGATGGTTAAGAAGAGGGGATAATAATTAAAGGATTCAAATTCATTTCGTGCGGTCACACCGATCTGCTAATTGAAAGTTTTACTGCCGCCATTAAGAAGAATTTAATCAGTCGAATTCAATTCTTTCGTGTTTGCCCCATTTCATTTACCGCAGGCTATGCGACGAGGAACTTTTTCATTTTGCTTGCTTTCCCACTTGGCTCCTTACGAGGCTCCAGGCAATATCGTCGATATTGTTACACAAGTTCCGTATTCCGTAAGAAAGTGTTTGGTTATAATTGAGCTACGTGCCGTACAAATGGGGATTTGATTGAGTTTTATGTGGGAACGACGGGTTAATTAATAATAGAGGACAGTTGGCAATTGTGTGATAGCCTACATGTTTTCACTCTTAAATTAAATTAAATTAAATTAAAAGACGTAATAAAAATTGATTTATTAAATTAAATAGCCTTTAAACCACCTGAGATAGTGTGATAAAACACATACTTAGAAATCTGCATAAGTTTTGCTGTATAGTAAAATAAATTAATTACCTTTTTACATATGCATACTTAGCACTGTTGTAAATCTAATACATGGTTGGTGCTATTAAATTACTAAATTCAGTGCGGGTAAAAATGACTACCAAGTGTATACGATTTTGTTCACAGTACGTTATATAATAGGTTTTACCAAGTATTGCAACTATTTGATACAAGGACGAATTACTACATGACCTAAAATGTAGAATATCTCTTCTAACATCGCCAAGGATACCTACATATATTGAATAGGTCCTCTTTGAATACGTGTTCTGCACAACGTGCTGCAAATCTGATGCTTCCGAACGTACGAACCCATTCTATGTACTTCCAACCGCAACGTATTGGATCTCGACAACAGGGAGGTAAATCGCAAACATACGTTCGACGTAGTTACATTTCATGTTCGTTATATTCGTCAATGTAACGTATGACTTTGGCGATTTCGTCAGGGTTTAATTATTCTTGTTTTGCAAACAATCGCTTGCCATGCATAATGCTACTTGCCTCTCGCTATTAGTCTCATTCATTATGAGCATGTTACGTCTACATTTAAGAATTCTAAGATCCTAATGATATAAAATTATAAGCGGATAAGTCAAAAAGTAATTGGCGAACTAATTGAAATCCCAGCGTCTAATTTATTGGAAGTTGGGAATCGATAGAAGATAAAGGAAACTCTTGAAGTCGGAGAGGTGTTCTTCCGCATTCGTGGCTCAGAAAAGTAATTGGCACGGGAAATCGACACCCTGCCGGAATTGTACCTACAAAAAGACGGGCACCTTTCAGGGAATTGTGCCGGATAAAGATACCTACTGGAATTTCGCAATTAAATGCTCACGCAGCCAACAGTATTGGTTTGCAATGGTAAGTAGAATATAATGGATCTTAAGTGAAAATTACTGGAGATAGTAAAAAGGAAACGTAAAAGTATACTTAAAATTAAAATAGTTACATAAATATAACTTATGATTTTTATTATACGCTTTCAGAGAGTCTTTTCTAGAACGTGTAATGTATTTAATGATTGTATTTATTTTCCAAGTTTCTTATCCATCAATTGGGTATTGGATGACAAACTTGAATATATAACATTTCAAAGATAACAATAATTACATCTTAATCCCCAAAAATGACGTTCCACAATTAAACACAAACAACGATTTATCCAAACCTTAAATAAAATAAAATTATACTATGATTTTACTCTATTTTCACTAGACGTAGTAAATTTATAAACACACTAACAGCGGAAATACAATTCGGCCAAAGCTATTATAGACTGTTATTTCACAAACACAAAACTCGGCATAGACTCGCGCTTTTAATAATAAACTCAATCGTATGCAGGGTGAATTACCAATGGGTTCCTATTTAAGTGGACGAATAGCAAACATATTAATGAATAACAGATTGTAAACTAGTCAGACACAATAACAATATAACTATCAGACACAATAACAATATAATATACACATAACATATATATTATGGAAAAGACAAAACACAATAACAATATATTATTATGGAAGAGATACGCAGACTAGGCCAACAAACAACACAAAAACAAACATCATAATGCAAATAGCAACAAAAACAATTTCCATGTACCAACCATACAAAAGATAACCAAGAAAATAAAATAAAAACATTTAATAAATAACACATACACAACAAACAACTCAAACACTGATATCCGAACAAAAACACATCGGTTATTCACATACCAAGGTGCAGTATTACATAGATTACAAAGACTATTATCTAAACATAACAACGGTCACATTCAAAACAAACAACACCAATAATAATATACTTGTAAAATCCAAATACAAAAATGGGGTATACCCTCTTGAATGCAATACATGTGGTGCCATATATGTTGGAGATATGGATATGAAAGAGAATAAACAAAATAAAAATTATAAGAAGAGTCATCTATTAGAATTACTAGAAACATAAAAAAGTGCGACGTTACACATAGATTGTTCAAACGAACAAATTAACCTTATCACCGCACCAATATATAAATAATTATTGTTACCTTTTCAACTATAAAAAATAAAATTTCAAATTTTAGTTCCGCTATTCCAACATAGATCACCCCGGCAACAATGAAACGTAACATCAGACAAATGTAAAACAACATTCACAAATATTCCATATGGGATACTACTGTCAACAATTTTGACAATCATGAATACAGATGTTAACAGATAAGTAAATTGATTAATTTTAACAATTATTGAGTACATTATTGCTTTTCCAATTTCAGACAAAACATAGCACACACAATTAACAATTTTAGGGACATTTTCTATACATAATCCAGCACCACTTCCAACAAGTTCATCTGATACTCAAGAGAACTGAGGGATAAATATTACATCTACACCAACAGAGGAAAATGTTTCAATGCATGAACTTTATACAATACTGCAGCTCACCATTGTCAAATGTAAGTTCAAAATTCTCAACAATTTTACTATGTTGAGATGTGATACCTTATTCTCTTTGTGATACCTTATATATACCTGATATGAACGTATTTATTTCATAGTCCCCATGACAATGAATCTAAAGGATTCAAAACATGTATGGTGGATTTAATTAATAACTAATAAAGGGTGCAGGGGTAAATTGCGAGGTATCATTAGTACACATGGTATTAATGAAAAAGGTGTAACACCAATGTTGCTCTTTGCTTAAATCTAACATAGTAATGGCACATTAGGATTGCACATGAAAATATCAAATCTTCTGTAACTGGTAGTGAGCTAGTTAAAGATATGTAGGAAGAAATAGCTATCCTGCTTTAGCAGTATCTTTTTGATACGTTGATAAGTATGTGCTCTGCTGATGACCCTTTCTTCACCCTCTTTGCATGTACCGAAAGAACACTAATGTAGTGATATACGCATAAGGCGTATTAAATGCAATAATACTAATATCAACAAAAGAATTCGAATATCAGCTTTCCGCCGATTTATTCCATCATCAGGACATCAATATAAAACTAAATAAAAGTCCAATTAATGCAGGTTTATGACTAAACATTCTTAAAACTCACGATACAATTTTCCTTTAACATCTGACAGATTTTTGGTTAACTTCCACTTGATTGATCCACTATTGATATTATCAAGATTATTGGTTTGCATATTTAGTGTATTATCTCCTTCAATGATGCATATCATTTCTAAAACCATCCGTTTGTGCTACGAGATGCCCTATAGTAGTGTAAAATGCTTACATTATCAAAATTAAAGTCATGTTTGTTAGCGACCTGATGTGCAAAAAATACTGTGACTACCTTTTTTATTGAATTATTTCTACGTTGTCTAATTCTCGTAGATGGATACTGTGCTATGGTTCCAATGTAGAAATCTGTATTGTCTAAAGACGTGACATTTCTTTTGTGTCAGACAATGTACTTTGCATTAACTTTCTGGTATCTGATTTTGATGATTTTCTTACATTTCTTCCCTTCGTACACTTTCTTCACTCTCTCCAACCACTAAATATTAATCTTGGTTAATTGGGGACTTGAATATTGTGGGTAATGATTTTGTAAATGTATGTTTTGTATATGAAGTCAACAGGATTGTTGACCTATTGAATCATTCGTTCTGATCGCTTTAGTCTCTGGAAAAGGCGCAACACCTTCGATTTATATCTTTAATGTAAATTTACAGTAAATTTAAGATGATTAATCTGTATTTTGAGTGACCTGCACAAGTGATGCCACCACATACATGAAGATTTTTTTTAAAATGCTTGTAATACTTTTTATTAAAAATAAAAGCCGAGTTATCAAGCAAACAGGAAAAACATGGTTTTTAAGAAGCATTTTTTACCTATAGATATATGATTGGAAATGCCATTCAATCGTTGTGTAATAAGTTTCTGCACTAACTCTAAACAAATTATTGGAGTTATCGCGTAAGATAAATATGTACAATTTGTGTTGATATCCGAAATATTCCCCAACATACTTGCAGATATTTGCAGGATTTTTAGATTTCAACGAGAAGAATCGATTTAATAGGAATCATAACGTCTTATAACACAAATAAATGTGGTGGCTCATAACACAAATAAATCGCAAATAAATAAAATCGATAAATACTGTTACCGTTTGCTGTAACACAACGCTGTAGCGATAGTTTGACCGTTGACCGCACGATGACGCCACTAGTATTATAATACGAAAAGGGACTGAAAATGTTTAAATATGCTATATTAAAAGTTCGATGAGGAAAATCGAATTAGATTGGTCATAACTTAACCTTGAATAAAAATCGATAAATGCTGTTACAGTTTGCTGTAACACGATGCTGTAACGTCAGTTTGGTCACAGAAAGAAGATAAGGAAGTTATTTCTCAAGCAGGTAATACTGGTGGCACCACAGCAAACAAACCCATGGTTCACTTTCAAGCTTTGGGACATTTGTGGGTTGTGCCTTATCCTTCTATTCGTGAGGTTCATTGGATAATTTCTATGGCGCAAGTCCAACAAAGCTACGGATAGGCAGATCTGCAGGGATATCGCAAGAAGCTAGATCGCTCTGCGAAGTGATAAATGAGTGCTTAATGAGAAAAATTTGTAAGAAAATTCTTTTATTTTGTTTCTTTTGTTTTCTCGTCTTCATGGCAACATTTTAAAACGTTGCTAGATAGAGAAATCTTTCAGAAGTAATAGACTAAAAGATAATCACGGGGCTCGTAATAATGTAGATATTACACGTAAGAAACGTAGTAAATTAGAGGAATTTTCAGATAGGTTAGTATCATTAAAATTGCAGGTTAATAAGAGTATTTCAAACACAACTGCAATAAACGAAATAAAACTGTATATCATAAGTATTAACAATGTCTGAAGCGACACGCAAAATATTCTTGAAAATAGACTAGATAATTTCAAAATGGGTGAATATTTTATTTAAAAACTGCAGTTAGTTTATTACCGACAGTGGATAAAACTGAGTATACTGCAGAAAAGTTATTGGATTAAGTTGAATTATAGGCGGAATTATTGAGTGAAGACGATAAAAAACTTTTAATAAAATACGCCTTGAAAACTTTTTGATCATCAGCAACGTATCTTTCCGGTAACTACATCAAGCCAAACAACAGACAAGCAATAGGCGAAGAAAGAAATAAACGCCTCTGCTATTTTATTTCCATAAACGTGGAAATAACGGCAACCGGTATTTTGGTGCTGAAAATTTTGGTAGAAACTAGCTACTTCAATAATACCTTACACACAGAAACTAATTTGTGCCTGGTTGATATTTTCATATTACAAAAACAAATCCGAAAGATTTCGCGTGGGACATTTTCGCATTTTTACACAATTTTGAAATTGTTGAGCTTGCGATTAACATACCAGCTATCTTTTTTAGGAATGCTAAGGTAAATTCTACTTTTAACTGGAGACCGCAAGTAGATAGTATATAGTTATAGTTCGCAATGCTACTATTTCATTTGGGCCATGCTGACGTGACCACTAGGGAAATTATGATGCTGAGAGATGAACGCTCTGCAGATTTATTAGATGCTAATTCTATGCCATTCTCTCTGGAAGACATATTTTCTCCACGCGTCAGATGCTATTTACACACTGGTCTTGAATTTCTCTGTACAGAAAAATCGTTATTTTCTCTGAAAACTACACCGTAGTGAAAGTGCCCCTTGCATGGGGCACACCACAATCAACAGCAACCATGGAAGGAAGTTCACCGCCAGAGCGCACACAAATATGCCATTCACAAAGGTAGGATTGGAACCAAGATACACAGGACGGGGCAAAGCCAACAGAGGAAAGTATAGCAAGAAGCAAATCGTGATCAACGGAGTGGAAGGCCCTGCTAAAGTCTAGTTACATTTCTATTACCCATGACAGGTCGAATATCATCCGTGACTTTAATTAATGGTGTGGTGGTACTATATCCCCGTCGAAACCCAGACTGCAGGGGGCGCACAGATTATTCTACTCAAGGTACTCAGTTACTTGTCCAAATATTAATCTTTCCTTCACTCTAATGCCTTCACTCTACCCAACGACCCCATAAGTTTCCATAAAGTTTTTAAGTGCATGTAGATATGTTATCGTAAACATATTTTCTTTTAGCATTTCGATATAAATGGTTGCATTAATTACGTAAGACTCGATATGTCTCGCGAGAGAGAACGTAAAAATGTGGTTTCAGCTTTATTGCATTCCTTTATCAATTTTAATAGACTTATTAATCTAGGGCGTAGGCAAATGTTTAATACGCCGGGTTTTGTAAGGGGCATCTTTGTTATACAATTAATCTGTTGTCGCGTAATCAATTTTGTCGTTCACATTATCTAAGCGATACATAAATTGCCAGTCGGTTGAATTTACATCTGCTATAAGAGCTTGAGTAAGCTCTGAGCATTAATGTGGCAAATTGATTGAATGTGGCACCAAAGTTTAGATAGTTTCCAATGAAATTTGGCTAAGTTTATGTTTCAACTTTGCGTTCAAATGAAGCGTTTTTACGGCATTTCACCCAGTTTAGTTTTTGGTCATGTGGTGTAGATCATTTATATCCTCTACTCTTAAAACCTGAAGATGCTTACAATATCGTCTAGCAATATTTTACATCAAAAGTCGGCAAATAAAAAAATATTTCACTTCGTTTTTGACATCTCTATTTTGCCTGCATAAAATATGACTGGCACAATATAAAGGTCAACGTATAGTAGACATATATATGTATATGAGGTAAACGACATTTCGCCATTTGCTATAAAATATTGGTAGGTGTTTTCGTAATAAAACTTTAATGAAATCCAAGTTGTTTTCAGCGCTTCTCGTATTTCATGTAACACCTGGGCATAAAAGTCTGCCACCGGCTAAGGAAATAAAATATTTCACACCTGTTGCTAGCGCCGCATCGCAACACGATAATAAAATTTAATTTTGCAACTTTACCGATTGATGTATGTAGGTGTTCAAACACGTCGAATAGTAAACGTATACAGGTAATGAATAAATATTATACCTGTTTTTATGTCAAATGTTATTGAAGAAAATTATTGAGTTATATAAGTTTATATAAGAAAAGTAATGTTACAGCAGGCAAAAAATAAATCAATACTATTTATTAATACTACATAACAATATAGGGAAACTGAAGAAAGTGAGTGTATACTCGTATCTAGGTCTAAATCTGCTCTACAAAGCAACAAAAAGCAACCACTGCAGTTAAAAGGAAAATAGGGTTAACAATATTGGGAAAAATGTAGTAGTTAAATATAAATAACGTTAAAATAAAAATAAATGTAAAGAAGTACCCCTAAGTTGAATGCTTTTACGCTTTTCCCTTTACCAGCTTTCATGATAATCGTGTTTCTTCAAGAGCACGTGGGACAGATGATTACTCACTTTAAATCTACTCTATTTAAATTCAGGGTATTCATTTGTGAGTACCTTACTACTTACTAATATGTGACTACCAACTTACTGAGGACCTTACTACAAAGTAAGGTACTGAACTTACTGGCCTCAATAAATAAAATAAATTTCGTTCGGCGCTTTCTGCATTTTGAGATGTATTTTTTCTACTATTTCAACCTCAAAGATGAAATTTTTCCATCTTTCCATTAGGATATTACTTCCAATATGAAATATTGTATGCAGTAGATGAAACTTTTGTATAAATAGTTAAAAAAGGTAATTCAAAACTCCTAAAATGTAATAATATTGATAAAACGTAAACATTTGATATACAGGGTGCGGCAGAAATAACTCCCACATTTCAAAGGAGGATTAAAAAAAAGTGGTACGCGCTATCACCAAAAACTTTTTGTTTCCCTAATGTAGATATAAAAAAGTTTTTTTATGGCATGTTTTAAAATTCATATCGTCCAAATGGTGGCCTTGATGGCTGATGCGGCTGAGTGATGTTTTTCATCACTTTCAGTAGCATATTGGACGAAATTCCTTCAATTTCTTCTTGAGTGGCCTCCTTTAGTTGGTCTCTGCAAAATTTCGCGCCAACGACGTGCTGTATGGGCCGTAGCTCCATCCTGCTGGAACCAGAAGTCCTCTAGGTTGTGTTCTGCGCCATACTCCGTAATTTTCGGGCGCAAAAAATTCTCCAAAATGTCGCAGTATCGATTGGAATCCACAGTTCTTTCCGAAATCCGAAGAGCTGTTGCAT
>JAWQRJ010002135.1:0-14126 GCA_033557515.1 Diorygopyx duplodentatus | reverse complement strand
TCAAAAATGGTACCATTAGTCTTAGAATACCATAATTCATCAAGATATATCAAAATCTCACCATCGAAATTTTGGACCGAATGCATTACTTTCTCTTTATACCTTGCAGGTGAGAGAAAGTAAAAATAGAATGTGAAACACTAAATCAAAACGAGTCAATTCAAATGAGGATGCGAAACATTTTATACGCTCAATTAATTTCCATAAATATTTCAAGAACCGTCATGAATATTTATAATAATTAGGTACCTATTTAAATCGTTGTTAATGAAGCTTGATTGTATTCCATCCCATTTCAAGCTATTAGTACGAAAAAAGGTAATGGTTGGTCATAACCTACTTGAAAATCCCATTGAATTGAAATGAAACGTCTCAAAGAATATAGGAGTAAATGAAGTGATCGCGTTAAATTTATAATACCATGTTATTGCGTGTAATAACAGATAATCATGGTAAGTTGTTTTAGTTTTTTTAGGTATTCACAATAATTAAGGCGTCAATTAAACATCGCTTATTTCTGAAGCGGAAAGAGAACGGCATATATTATTATGCTTTCAAGATTATTTGCAGGTCAACTTATTTTGCGATTTTTACGCCTAAAGCTAAACTAACATTTGTCTTTTTTCTTTTGTCTGCTGTTTTATGCCATATTTCATGTTTCAAATTTTACCTTTTTAGAAGTTATGTAAAATAATCACATATTTTACATAACTCCTCCTGGAAGAAAATTTTCTTCGAAATACAAGTATAATTGTTTATGGTGAAAACGATAACTACAAAAAGTGCCCTTAACAAGTTATCAGCTACAAAGAAGATTCGAGGAATAAACAGTGCAGAAGATAACCTCATTCCTTGTATATGATAGCATTGAACAATGAAGAAAATTGCCTTATTGTCATGTATCGTTGTATTTGCAATTTAAAATAAGCAGGAAACCGTTATAAAATTATGATAATTTCCTAAATGTTCGCTTTTCTAATTCTGTATTCTAAAAGTAGAATATCCTTTTTTATGTTCAAGCATACCGTTAACGTATAATGCGGTTATTATAAATCTAGACCAGAGATCGAGAACCCATCGATGCTTGGTGTTGCTTTTTACACAAAAAAAGGTAAAGTGAATAATATTGCTGCAACAACAGGAATGGATATGCTCTCATTGCTAAGACACACTTTTAATAATAATTACATGCATTGTAATGTAAAGTACACATTTTTATACATAAATTTGTGTCACACATTTAAACAATTTCCACAATTTTTATCTCATTGTCAAAATCTAAATTACCTATCAAAATTAACAGTGTTTCACACATATCCACATACTTCATGGCAGGTCTTCTTAACAAAACATAAACACTTATATTAATCTTTCCTCAAACATCTATCCATTTAAAAAAAACTTTGGAACGATTTAAAAAGTAGATGAACTTGATTAGGTAGACAAAAAATAGTAATTAAAAATACTTCAATAGAAAAGGTATAAAGAGATGACGTTCGGGATGTGCCCTTTAAGAACTTTGGTTTTGGCAACCGCAGAACACAATCCTTAAAATCAACCCTTGTCTTATCTTTTACAATCGGGAGGACAAACACACAAGATCCTGTTCTTTTCCTGAGATATGACACTTGACAATTCGTCAAATTATATTTAGAAATGACTTTGGCCACGTAGTAAACAACTGTTTTTTTCTTTTCAAGAGTAATGGATAGGAAATCTCCAACATTTATATTTTCAGGACTAGGAACATCAAAATTTATATCTTCCTGTTCTGGATCAGATGCAACTTCAAATTATTCGTCGTGATCATCACTCAATTCAATCAATGTCATCATAGATTCATTCCGACTGATATCGGAGTCAGATTATGAACGACGACATCTTTTCTTTTTAATTTCTTTAGTTTCTGTTAAACCCAATATTTGTTTGCCGTTTTGAACCTTTCTGCTTTCTGCTTCATCATTTTAACTTGCTGTTTTCTTTGCTTCTCTTCGTGCAATCTGTGTAATCTATCATTTTCGGGCGTATCAGTAAAGATTCGATTTCCCTTTCTCTCTTCCTTTCTTCGATGAAGAAGTATTTTTATCAATGCCCTTTTTTGATTGGGCCTAACTACTTCAGGGAACAATATTGCTGGCAGAGCGACATTAGGAGACAATAATCGTAAAAGTTATTGGGTGTACAAGCAGAAAAAGACGTTAATTGGTGTGACCTTTTTATTCAACCAATATTTTGGTGAGGATTTTTACCTTCATCAGGGCTACAATTTTAAAGGCAGACGTTAGCAAGAAAAAGTGAGATTATAAACACAAAAAACTCCCTTAATAACAGTCTGCCTTAAGAAAACCACTATCGGGACTTGATTTCTACACGTTAACTTTTTAAAATGTATGCTTTCTTGCGTAATCTTGGGGCATTTTGTTATTGTTCAATTTTAATATTTTTAATTGTGATTTGTGTTTCCTGTAATGCGGTTGGTTTTCTTAAGGCAGGCTGTAATTAAGTGAGTCTTTTTGTGATTATAACCTCACCTTTTCTTGCTAACGTGTGTCTTTCCTCACCGAAATATTGATTGAATAAAAAGGTGACATCAATTAATGCCTCCTTCTGCTTGTACACCCAATAACATAACTTTTACGATGGTTATCAACGAGCAAAGAACTTCCCTCTTTAAATCTTAGGAGATAATGTTACATTCTCTTCCAGTTGGTTCCCAAGGGGTCGGATTCAACAACTGGTATCTCGTCTTCTTCACAGTTTTTGGGCAACCTCATCATTTTGACTAATATATATGTCCACAAAACCTAGCTCTTGTTTATTTTCTTCATTTGCCACATCCATAGCGCCAGCAATATCTTGAGAACTCGAATCACATATTTCTATTGGTGCGAAATCGTCATCCCCAAATGGAAGTCTATTAAATGGCCAAATGTCTGGTTTTGAAACCCCAGCCTTATAATATTCTTTGGGGTGAAAGGTTCCAGAAAAGCTGTTTTCCCTCATCCTTGAAACTCGTCCTCGAACCCAAATCTTAACCTTTGCCACTTTAGTTCCATGTTGGGTACCCTGTTATGTGTTCCTGATGTGCAACTGAGCGTTGATGTGCAACTGAGCGTTGATGTGCAACTGAGCGTTGATGTGCAACTGAGCGTTGATGTGCAACTGAGCGTTACACAAGATTGAATCGCATATCTGTTTCTGCATGTTCTGCAAGTATCCTAATAATCTCAGTAGGCATGTGAGATTTTTTTTCGAAGTGTTATAAGCATATTCTTGGAAGAAATCAAGTTATGCTTGATTTCTTATCTTTCTTGATTTCGCAAGTATGTGCTGCATAAGAAACCAGTTTTTGCATGACCAGGATTTAAAAGGGGAATAAAATGTGCTAAGGCGACAATAAAATACGGAAATTATCAGCCGCGTTGGTTGTGCCCAACAAAGACCTATTCATTATACAATATCATATTTTGACGTACGATATATCATCACTTTGTCCTACAATCTACCACTTTATTGTGTCATGTATTAAACTTTTTTTATATCCATCAGTCGTAAAGATTTTATAGTGGCCTGAAAATGACGATGAATTGAAATTCCCATCAGCACTACAGCTGAGCGTTAAACCTCACCTAATATATCCAGATTTTTAATTCCTTCAATGAAGTTATAACTTTCTAATTCGCAAAGCTGCAATTAGGTGGTGTTGGATAAACGGTTCGATCCATCAAGGCTGCCAATTAAATACCGGATATTCCAGTAGGTATTCATTTTCAAGTGACTCAACTTCTCCCACATTTATCACGTGGACAAGTCATTTTCTATAATCGTTTCAGACGCGACCACCTGAAATCCTATCATGTACGTGAAAAAGCGCTCTCATAACGTTGAAATATGCGCATCTGCTTACGTATTTATACGAGAGATTAGCGTATTCCTATACTCGTTTATAACCACCCAGTCGCTTATAAGAAAGCAGTTTCTTCGATGTCAAGTTTAATGTAATCGTAGTAATCTGTCGCCTGGGACCACTTTCCAACTATGTGCAAGAAGGCGTCACGCAAACGAAGTTGTTCCGTAGTGAAGAAAGCAATAAAGATAAATCTCGGCGTACGTAATGTAATGTACTGAGGAAAAGTCTTGGCAGCAAAAATATCAGATGGCTGGATGTTCCACATTTGTGTATCCGTAAATTGAATGGTGAAAAGAAACCAGTCGTCAATTGAGATGCTATTCATGTCGGGTTAATTTTCTAAGTTTTCCCCGACCTATCGCGCAGTTTTCTACTTCGTAATTATGACACGGCTGCTGGTATGAAAAGCGACGTTACACTTGTCATTAAAAATGTAAAGTGTGTGAAATCGCCATTGTAAGAAGAAAGTGTGAAATAAACTTGAGAAATAGTTGTTTTGTTTAACAATAAAAACAGAGTAGTAGTATTTAGGAATGACCTCCAAAATTTGCTATTTTAGGAACGTAGTATCAACAAAAAGCTAGAATTTTCAATGAAATGTAACATGCGTATGTATCAGTCTTAAAAAGTCTCAAAAGATATATATCTTAAATATTAATGAGTAATAGAATAAACAGCATAAAGGTAGATAAGAAGATTTTTTTATTCTGATTAAATTTAATTCGTAAAATGTTACAAAAGGCCACAGGATTATTACATAATTACTCATACAATTAGTAATAGAAAGCTATAAGAATTGGTATTTTTGTATTGCCGTTGCGGATCCCTTGCAGACTCTAACTGCGATACAATCTTATGTCAGTAATCGGCCATCATGTGACGATCCCATTATCCTTGATATATCTGCCTCATTAACTGAATATCGTGGTGTAAACGTTCGCCTTATTTTTTACTAAAATCTCCTAGATTGGACGAAAAGTGGCACACCTTTAGTCCAATTGCAGAAAAAGGCAAAATATAGTCGATTCTGTTCAGTAAAGTGAAGTAGACTCTTAATGTACTTTAAATGGGGAAAATAGTATTAGTATAATAATATAGTATTTTACAAGTTTTCATTATTTTGAAAAAACAGCTATAGCGAAGATCTAAAAATTCGTGTACTTGCAGCTATTTTATACCCCTGATAACAACAAAAAGCATATATTTGTACCCCAGTGTTATCTGAAACCACTACATTTTTATTAATTTAATTTAAAGAATAGATTGTTGAAATGGTGTCCCAGCTTGTTAGTATTAGTTTCTTTTGGCATGTCATAAATATAAACGAAGTACACTAGCATCCAGTGCAGTGAGTACATCAAATGGAAAACACTTACACAGAGAAACTTTTGAACAAAGTTGTATCGTTGCTTATTAACAGCTTCAATTCCTGTCAAGTCTAGAAAGTAATGATACTTATTAACCGGCGTTACGATATCCATAAACCTCTCAGCCATAAAATAAATACATTGTTTCTCCTTAAGAGGTATTTTCGCGATAACTTTCTTAAAATCAAAGATATGTTAAATCTGCTTGCACCAGGAGAAAGCTTGATCTTTTCCGCATCTAAGGGTTTTCGTCGGTCGACTTCCCAGTAATTACTCCTAAAAAAATTGAGAAATCCAACGGTGTACCAGAATTTCTCCGAAATTGACCATATTTGGATTGTTATAAAACAGAAACTAAATGGAATATCTCTAAACGGCTTTCACTACGTGAAAGCCCAATGCTAGTACTATATAAAACAGAGTTTTGTCGGTCGAATTTTTACGCCATCACATAGCAATTAAGCGAATTATAACACGCTGCACGACTTGTCCTTTTCCTAGTTTATTCTACAAATTGTGTGGGAGGAAAAGAGCAATTTCATCATTTTAACAATTACGTCGCATAGGAAATTATTTACTCTTTCTAAATCTGTAACATTCAATGGTATTTAAGTACCAGGTAGCGTTTTTTTGCAAAATATCGACGGCGCGCCGGCGTGTCGCTTCTCTCTGTCTATTTCAAGCAATAAACCTCCCAGCCATAAAAGGAATACATTGTTTCTCCATAAGAGGATTTTTCACGATAACTTTCTTACAATTGAAGATATGTTAAATCTGCTTATACCACCGGAAAGCTTTTTCTTTTCAGGACTCAAAACGGTGTTTTGGTCGGTTGACTTCCCAGTAGTTACTCTAGAAAAAAAATTGCTAAACCAACGGTGTACCAGAATTTCTTCGAAATTGACCATATTTGGATTGTTATAAAACAAAAACTAAGTACAATATTTCGACACGGGTTTCACTACGTGAAAGCCCAATGCTAGTACTATATAAAATAGAGTTTACGTCGGTTGAATTTTCACGCCATCGCATAGCAACTAAGCTATTTATAACACCCTGCGCGACATTTCTTTTTGGGAGTTGATTGTTGTACAGAGAATATCTCTAAGAAATCATAATATAGTTGCGGGCGAAAAAATACAAGAGGAATGTAAAACGTACGTGCCGCGTTGAAGCACAAATCCAGAGTGACCAGTAATTTGAATTTTGCTCTCCAAGAAATCGTCGAGCACTTGGTACTTGAAACTCTAAAATTGAAAATAATATCGAATTCCCCAGACGACGCCAACAACGAAAGCCCTTGTGTCAAAACTAATGTATAGGTCAGGAGAAGGTAAGTTTATAGCGATTTTCGAATTATTGCAATTGAGAATATAAGTGAGTTTCTTGAATATTTTATTTAATTCAACACCCAATTTGATTAATCGGAGCCGGGTAAATCGCAAACTCTTTTGTTTCGTTCAGTACCCCGTTTCATAATGTTCCAATGGGTCTTGTTGCAGACCGCCAATCGGTATAAACCGTCAATTTGATCTCAATAATCTGAAATAATTTTTAAATGTTTCTGCCTGAAATTAATAAACCTGAAATTTTAAAATTTCAGGTTATTAGTAATTGCTACCTATCGCGTGAAAATTCGACTGACGAAAACACTATAACGGTACCTGGAACTTATATAACATTGCTTGTTACTGATTTATAAAGAGTAGATAATTTATTGTGCAACGTAATTGTTAAAATGTTGAAATTGCCCTTTCCCCCCACCCAATTTGCAGAACAAATAAGGAAGAACAAACACAAGTTGTGCAGCGTGTTATAGTCAGCTTAATTGCTATGCGATGGCGTGAAAATTCGAAAAAGAACGAAATGAAAAAACGAAACGGCTTTCACGTAGTGAAAGCCGTTTCGAAATATTGTACTTAGTTTTTGTTTTATAACCAAACAATCCAAATATGGTCAATTTTGAAGAAATTCTGGTACACCGTGGGCTTCCCAATTTTTTTCAGGAGTAGTTACTGGAAAGTCGACGGATGAAAACTCACCCTTAGATGCGGAAAAGAACAAGCTTTTTCGCGGTGCAAGCAGATTTAACATATCTTTGATTTTAAGAAAATTATCGGGAAAAACCTCTTATGGAGAAACAATGTTTTCATTTTATGGATGAGAGGTTTATGGATATCGTAACGCCGGTTACTTACTATAGTTATTGCTTGCTATCAATTTTGTAAAAAAAATATTCCTACACAACTAATATTGCAACAGTATTTTTGAAATGTCTGCTTTGATATACAGGGTGAGTCTAAATTGTTTTTACAAAATAAGAGGGGTGATAGTACCCATCTAGACGAGCAATAATTACCATAGAACATAGAGTCGCATTCCACTCTGAGAGGCAGAAAAGAGTATCACCCCTCTGATTTTGTAAAAACAGTTTAGACTCACCCTGTATAATAAACGTAAAACGATGAAAGGTAGTCGGTTATGTTCCCTAAGAAAAACATACAACCGCATGTCGCGTGATAATGATTTAAATGTGGTGTAATATTGATATTAATACAGAAAATATGCAGAGAGCACAGCTGGATAATGATTTGTTTCTAAACGTACGAAACAAAGTGGTAACTTTGCAAGTTACAATGTTGTTTGGTTTACACAAACAACAAAACCATTTTAGCGTTAAACATTATTTGGTCAATAACGCACCTTTTAGAGTTGTTTGATGTTTATAAAAAAAACTGTTTGAGTCTCCAAAGACACAAGTATACACAAAAATACAATCATTTTCGTTATAAACTCAAAAGTCTGGGATATCGAGCATTTAAGATATGTGTAGGTATTGGCGAACACACTTTTTAATCACAGTGACAGAATATTTTTGTCATGTGAGACTTTAAAATAGTGCATCATTTACTATAAGACCTCCCATATCTGCTTTAGCCATGTTTGTTATTCAAAGTCGTTTGTAATAAAATTAAAATTCATATTTTAAGCATTTCTAAGGAGGTACTAAGAAAGGACATTACCAGGGAAGAGATGACTATCGAAAATAGTTTTTGTTGCTCAAAAATCATGGCATGGTAAATTTTCCATGCATGTTTTCGTGCATTGTTGAAATTACAAAACAGAACATTTGTATTTCAAAAATCATCTAAATTTCATGCAGACTCGTTTATACAAGGTGACAATTTGAAAATTGTCCCCTTATGCGCCCCCTCATTACCATGTGCCCCTCCCCAACATTAAAATCGTAATGGCACTACCCATCAATCGGTTTTCATATTCCTTTCTAACATTTTCAAACATATGACTTGCTACGGGTTTACACCCATCCATTGCGCATTTGCTAAGTCATAAAGTTTATGACCGCAAATGCCGAAATTTACAACCCCGGTACTCCCCATTATTTATTGATGAAAACGTAAATAGAAATAATTACTAAGAGATGTTAGACACCATAATTGAATATCTTATTCTTGAGGAAACCCAACAAGATGTTAACGGAAATATGAATTTGAATGAAATCCTCATTCACTTCCAACAAGATGATTTGATTAAATAAAAACTGAAATAATTAAAAAACTAGCAACTCGCACAGGACTCACAGTGTGACAATTATACTGCGATTTAAGATCCCGTTTACTGTCATATGCCCCCCGAAAACATGTTTTGATACCTATGTTACTTTTCGTGTTATTTGGACTGATAATTTTCAAGTTCACCCTGTATAGTATGAATTTAGTTACTAGTTTATTATTATTGTTTTATAAACTTTATAGGTTAATTATGTCAAATCTGTCCAGAATTATGAACTTTTGTGAACATATACATCCTGAAAGACGATAATAATCTTATATTATTTATTATATGTATAAAACAAGGGAAAGCAAGAGAAAACAGAAAATTAAGCATACAATACTATCGAATACACGTTTATTTCTTGTTAAATGCACTAAAATTAATAAACATTTTAATGTGACCACATCAAAACACCATAAACAGTTAATGACCTCATTCCACTCCCATCAATCTCGCGTTCCATCTCCAACCCAAAAATCTCCACATTGTGTGCAAATATCGTAGGACAAGGTAGTTGATCTCGCATTCCGCATGCACACTCACACATACGAACGTACGCACGCATACGAACAAGTACTTGAAGATCCTTGAACTACAGTGAGAAACCCGTTCAAAGCAAATTATCCTTCTATTCCTTCGTCTAGCTAGACGATATCACTGCCTCTCTACGGTCATACTGGGGCCGAGCTTTGTTTATCACCTATTGTGGAACGGCTATACCTCCAATTAAAAGGCCATTACATGAGGCCAGATCAGCACGTGCTGTCTATAAGCTAAATCATTTGACGTCGCCGTCGTCATGGCACGGCAGACGCCACAAGCTCGCATCGCGTGTATATGCGTTTTTTTAAAAATTAATTCTCTTTGTTGTACATGCCACAACAATGAGATAACAGTTATTGTACTGATTGTGCGTTTATTTTGCGACACGGAATGCGCGTTGACAAACAATAATAAAAAGGATTGCGAGGAAGGCATGTGATTATCTATCTACTTTTACGGTTACATCAAATTTGAAGAACAGAGTAATCTAAAATTATGCTCTTTATATAGGTTTTAAAATTACTATTGTGTCTGCCTGAAAATGCACAATTTGGTTAATTGAAAATGACAATATTAGATGATTTCGGTTATTGTTGGACCAGATATCCTTTGATGCGCTGAGTAGTGTTGTGCGCGCCTACCTTAATTCCTCATCTGATGCATACTTTGTCTGAAACTAGTAAACGTGAAACCTTTAGAATGTCTAAGCTTTTTAAGAAATTATTATCCTTCAGATCATCTGTATGTTGAGTCTAATTCTTTATTTCTTATGACGCCATCCGGATTTTGAACTAATTATAGTTGTTCCACTTTATTAATGGAGGCTACAGAGAAATTACCACTGCTTTTATTGATTTATACCTCGAGAATCAACGGAAAATGTTTTTGTTTGGAACTGTACGGCAAGTTAAGTAAGTTCTGCTTTTTGAAAATTGGAATGGGAACACTTCTGTTTAATTTAGTTAATTAAATTAAATTGTTAGAATTAATTGATTTTGCACCCATTCCAGAAATATTTCACCATTCATGGTTTTATGGTAATCATGATGTTCAATTTTTGAATTAATTAAGAGATCACATAATTCGATAAAACCATATTTTGACCCAGTACGAAATATTATGTAGCTCTTTCTTTCTGCTTTTGCCCGTCAAGATTTACTTTTATATCCATACATGAAGATATACTCGAATTGTGATCTATTTTAGTAGATCCATGTTTCATCCAAAAAAAGAAATAAAGTGTTTGAATCAGATTTTAAATATTGCAAGTATGATTTTATAAATTTAATTGTGGTGCTCTGACAACCAATTGTTCACATTATTCCTTTTATTGCACTTTTTATAGGGGTATCGGTTCGATTTTAGGAACTTAAAAGATAGAGCGTCCTTGTTTAATGGAAAATAGGCATTTCTATGATAAGAATTTTAGAAGAGATACAACGAGAAAAAGTCAAACACAACATAAATATAATTATTGCTTGCTTTTAGAAGACTCCAAACCGCAGAGTTTTAGATCCACTTTATATCAATTTAATGAAGTTACGACAGGGAAAGTAAAATTTATATTTGTGCACGATTATCTTTTTTAAAAATCACAATTTCGTTTACCGATATTATATCCATTATTTCCAAAGATAAAATGATGTACTAAAGGAAATTAAGAATGGTATCAAAAAGGCGTTCTGCTTTTACTCTTGAAACCGGTCAGCTCCTCAGAACCCAACTCCTCGCAATCACCATTAACTTTTGTTTTGCAAATTACACCTCTCAACTGCTTATTTTATCTCGCAATCCTCACTTCATTCTCAATACGACGAATACGAATACGAACTAATTATATTATTATAAGTTAGACATTCTGTAAATTATGCACAAAACATAGTATTTGCTGGCATTTACTTTCGGTGTAAGGGGTTTATCCTTCACTGAATACATTAAATTTGACTTTCTGTTATTGCCTTTCTCCTATCGCTCTCCTGAGTAGAAAAGCGATTTTGTAGGTATATCATATCCAGAATGAAGCCAGGATTTCAAAATAAAAAAAAAGTTTTAAAAAAACAAAAGTTAGGGCTCAAGCATTGTAAGGATCTACTTGGTTTCAAAGATGAAAACCGAATGACTTTTTGAAGCCATTCATAATTTCCGAAAACCGAAGAGAATGCCTGTAAACAAAACTTTGAGACACCGCTATACAGATTCAAATTATTTATGGATATTTTAATTTTAAGCAATATGCTCTTATTCTCTGTCACATATGTTATGTGAACGGTTTCTAGAAATCTTCTTACGCAAAATTCATAGCACTTATTGTGGCCATTAACCTTTATACCCTACCCGGGGTACTACGGGGGTAGGGTTTAAAGGTTAATGGGGGTTGTCAAATTTTAATTATTGTGTCGTGCTGTATTTACCTTGTCTCAAGGCCATCCATAAAGGAAAGCATCAGATTATTCAAAATTATTGCCTACGTTTTAAATCTAAAAATCTAAATCTTCGTAAACGTGATCATGTTTCACATTATTTGATATTAACTCTGTGGCTTAATGTAAAAGTAAGAAAATAATTAAGTAGTAAGAAGACATTCTCAACAGGCGAATTTTCTTTAGACGGTTAGTTGTGTATTGTTGATTACAAGAAACTTCACCGCCGTATTCTCAGAAAGTTCTTGAATGGTTTACCTCTATGAATGAACGAATCTTCATCTCTTCCCGCTTTTTGAGCTGTGGGTGAGGAAGTGGCCAATATTTTTCTTTTCTTCTTGTCGATATCGAGAGAATAACGATCCTTAAGGGCTAATTATTCTTAATTAAATATTCTAAGGTGTTCTTATGTGATATTATATGTTGGTGCAGAATATTCCGAGCATTACTATAACCAATTCAGATACCTCCAAATCGAAATAGTATCCAATCCACAAATTGAAAAAAAAAAACACTATGGTTTTACAAATAAAACTACAAACCCAAAATCCCACTCCGATTCATAGTTAGCACCATTGATTCTACAGCATACAAATTCCCCAACCTTCCAATTACCTTCCCTGAAATCTAAAACTGTACACTGGAATAAATGGCCTGTACACTGGCCTTGTATTTAATTAAATTCCTTAATATTCAGTTCCTTTTAAACAGTAAAAACAGATACCCGGTGACTGCTCCAAAACTAAACTACAGAATTGGCTAAAAATATACATGCGGACAGTTCAATATACTTAAGTAAGCCACGTTTACTTAAGTTTTACTTAAGTAAAAATAACACACTATGTATTATTATTTTATGTATTATAATGTTCTATATCTATGTTAATCAGATACTCAAGTAGGTTGGATATATTATGTACGCTTCTGATTAAATTGTTTATTCATAAAACTATTGGTTCTACATGTTTCGGACTTGGCCCATCTTCAGGAACGCCGCACTGGTTAATTATTGCTACCTGAAATCAGAATTACATAAACATCACAAGAACATTAGGTAACAACCCAACATATAGACGGGGAGACAAACAATTTATAAGACAGAAAAAGACAACAACAAAAACTGAACACACTTAGAAAACAGAAACATACGGAAAAAGAGGAAAAATAAAGATATATACACTCAAAGGCACAACAAAACACCAATTCCACCCCAAATTCACAACCATTTCTCACATGACCCTAAATGAAGAAGAATAAGAATTTTCGAACACAGGATACAAATACGCTCTCAACAGGAAAGCACCCAATCTGAAGCAGAACTCAAATTACACAAGAACAACCTCCCTATAAGACCAATCATAAATTGCTATAATCTCACCTATAATACAACCACACCATCAACCACCAACTTAGTAAAACAACAAACAAATTTTTCAAAGAAATAATACAACTATAATAGATGAAATTAAACAACTAAAACTACCCAACCAATACACTATATTCTCCCTAGATGTAACCAACTTATATACTAACATACTTATAAAAGAAACAAAAGAAAAGACGACATACTAACACTACTAGCACACAGCCTACAGCAATATTTCTGCAAATTTAACGGAAATACATATTTAATGACAGACAGCCTCCCTATGGGCTCACCTCTAAGTGGGTTAATGGCAGACCTATTCATGGACAGTTTAGAGAACGACGTATTAAATAATCATAATTTACACAACAACAACATCTTACTATGGAAAATATACGTGGATGATATTATTATATGGATATAATAATATCTCATATGGAAAGACAACAATCAATAAACTATAAACACATTCTTCGAAGGAATCAATAACTTACACCCCAAAATAAAATTCACCTTAGAAACAGATCATAACACAATAAACTATTTAGATCTCAAGACATGTTACAAACATATTATTAATATAATTTTTAAATTACAAGCTTCAAGCCCGAAACATGTAGAAACACTGGACATGTTTGTAGATGACTTTTTTTCATTTTTTTTTGTGGGAACCAATGGAATGAAAGACACTGTCAACACCCCTCAATTGCACATTGTACAGGATGTCCCATTTTCGTTGGTTTTAAATGGGAAGTCGTGTTTTGGTGGTAGATAGCTCAAATCTGATGTCGGTGTCTGAAGCTCTTTTTTGAAGCTGAATGCATTGGCGAAAACCGCATGTCGATATCTCTAACCGTTATCAAGATATCCATGAAAATTCAAATTTTGCCAATTTCTTGAATGTGCTCTAGCTGCATTGTTATTTATAATTTTCGGCATCTGAC